>JZKD02S1741699.1:334279-347606 GCA_000966675.3 Picea glauca | reverse complement strand
TTGTTTTCAGACAAAGTGAAAGTATCTAACAAACAGGTTCAAAATCAGAGTTGAGAAGATGGAAGAAGTAATAGATGCCGATTCGTATGAAATAGTTATAGAATCCATTATACATGGCAACATTGATGTGTCTTTGCATAGAAATGGCCTCTTTAGATTGGATGCATTCTCGTATACTGCAGGAGATTGCCTTTTCGATACATTCTAGGTTGTGTTGCATTTCCGGTATTCGTCGACCGAGCTACGCAATGGATTGATAGATTATTTCTTGGCATGTTTAAAAAATGGCAACATGGAGGCATTGAACTCCTATGAATACGAACTGGAATTTGATTTTCTTCGACAATTGCACGTAATACATGATGTCACTATGTATTTTTCAAAGATGCGGTTGTCTGCATCTCCAGCTATGCCTGCACATGAGAGGGGACTTTGGGGAGACACATTTTGTATATGGTGGTTGTCTAACTAGCTCAATATATCGGTTGGAATATGGTCATTGACAAGAAAAAGAAGATATCTACTATTCAACAAAGCTTCCTCTAACAATCCATATTGCATCTTGTTCCATGATGTCAATTTTGTCAACGGTCATTATGAACCACTCTTGTATAGAAAAATGTCCATATGTAATGTTGAAGTACCTCATATTTACTTGCCCCTCTTTTGCAAAGACCTTGAATCATAGTGGGAACAGATTATGCATCGCATAGATTGCCATGGTTTACAGCTAGAAAGAAATGTTGTGTCTAACTATGGAGATAGTCTATTTAATGCAATTTGTTGTTTGGTAGCAGCAGAGTTTGATGTGCAGTCATTGAGGCTTTACACTGTGTAGTCCTTTTGAAATGCAATTGTAGGCGACAGTCAACAAGCTTTTAGGTGCTTGCATCAACACCTTTTGCCATATCTCCTGGAAAATATGTCGGTAGTTGGAACTTGGCAGGAATACCTTGTAAACATGGCGCTTCCATATGAAAAAGGGAATGTGGAGGGTTGCAGATTCTATTTCCAATGGTTTTCTATGATATTCAGAGTAAATATCCAGGTCTGGTCAGCGTTGCCAGATGGCACTATCCATTCCTAGTTTACCGATTCAAATTACGATCGATCATTTGACATCCTCTCATTGAAAATAGATACAACACATATCCATTATGAACCTTTTCTTCGACATATCAGTGGTTCAGGGTTGAATGTCCATGCCACCCAAACCAAATTGAATCTGCATACGCGTGGCATGCTTTTTAGTGAGAATGAAACTCTTGTCGGGTGCGATATGGCCATAGAGGGCTTGAACAAAAAAAAGATGCATGAAATTCATCACAGTTGTGATGAGCCCATACAGGGCTTAAACAAAAAACATAGAGTAAGGTATCACAACTTGAAAACAAATATGTGTCAAATTCGTCCCAGTTGTGATAAGGCCACACAGGCCTTGAACAAAAAACGTAGACTAGGTTATCAACACCTGGGTCAGAGTGAAATTCACCCTAATTTCCATTAGCTCATCATGTCCTTGGGAAAGAAACATAGATTAAGTTACCACAACTTGAAAAAGGTCATGCGCGAGAGAAAGAAATACATTTCCACGCTTCTTATTAGAGAGAAAGCCACATATCACAATCTAAAGAAATTTTTGCGTGCACAAAAAAACAGAAACATGTGCAGTTGCATATCCCAGAATGTTCATGCAACTGTCACATTTCGTGGGCTAGAAAAAACACCATGGACTACTCGCAATGAAAACCAGGAAACAATTTCTACCCATACTTCCTTGCGAAAGAAAAATGCAAGACAGACGTACATGAAACAAATTAAAGATACTCCTTCCATTGCATGTGCAATTTGTGAGCAACTGAATTTCTCAAAAAACAACAAGTCTTTCATGACTGCTTTGCAAGAAAAATACCTCCAATTGACAGTACATGATAAAGCATTTTCTAATGGAAAAATTTGTCTTCCATGCAAACGGTCGCTTGAAAATGGAAAACTGCCACAGTTTGCAACCCTTGACCAAACAAGATGTAATGCACCACTACCAGATGTAAGTGTGCTTACAAAACGTGAGGAGAGACTTTTCTCTCTCCGAATTTCATTTTCTGAAATTAGGCCTTGGGGCCATAAACGACCCTAGATGGGCTTAACAGGATCAATTATTAATGTGCATGTTCAACTAGATGTTGTGCAAAGAGCCTTGCCACAATTCATTAACAATACAATGACAGTTGTCATGGCTCTAAAAATACGTTTGCGATACAAAAATCCCTATCAGACAGGCAAAGTGCATGTGCATGCTATTATGAAAGCATTAAAGGAATTATGTTCGAGGGCCCTGTACAAAGCACAAAACATTTGTATAAATGACAACTGGAACAATGTTGTTGCAAAAGAGGATGGCAACTCTGCAGACAATTTCAAAAATCCTAGTGAATTTGATACAAGTGATGAATCAAAGAATGAAACACATTTTGAGACATTGGTGCATGGATTCACTGATTCACAGTGCATTCATGATTTTCAAGACAAGATTGTTGAAATTGCACCCGCTGAGGAGCAATGTCCACTTGGAATATTCAAAGACAAATTCGCTGAGGAAATGAAATTTCCAACACTCTTCTATGGAGATGCACATGGCACTGATATCACAAAACGATTCAGTTATCAGAAAATAGTCCGATGGGAGATGCTACATTCAAGCGGTTGCTTCTCCTGTCAGATAAAAAAATTGTTTTTCAAAACAACGCGCATAGTAATAGAGCAAGTTATCTTCTGCATGTGGGTCCGAAAAAGAAAAGGATAGTTACAAGGAAGAAATTTGTTGGCCAAGGATGTGAAGTACAAAGTAAACTTGTAAAAAATTCTAAAATCTGATATTGGGTACATAGATTTCAAAAACATTAGCACCTCCCTTGACTATTTGCAACAAAACAAAAAAAATAAATTTGCAATGATCCAACAATTGGGCCTGCCAACATTTTTTATCAGATTTACAAGTGCAGAGCATTGCTGGGATCTGTTGGTAGTTGTCGTATCTGACCCGCATAGGAAGAGGAAATGTGAAAAAGAAATCGGTGCCCTGAAAAATAATGACATTCACTACCTCATAAGAAAAGACCCAGTAACATGTACTTGCTACTATGTACATATAATAAATGCTTTGAGACAATTGATATGCCATGATGAGATGTTTTTCAGAAAAATATCAGACTACTTTTTTGTAACTGAGTTTCAGAGTAGGGGAAATGAGCATGACCACACAATGTTATGGATAGAGGGTGCACCAATTTATGGAGCTGATACCAATTGAGAAATTGAACAATTTGTGGATAAATACATAACATGCAACACAGATCATTTGGATGCATAACTCGCCAAAGTCCATAGACATTACCATACAAGAAGTTGTAGAAAACGAAAAAACTCACATTGCAGATACAAGTTACCTGTGCCTCCAATGAGAGCTACAAGAATCATAGAGCCACTTAGTTTAGAGGACAATTTTGTTGTTGAGAAATCTAAATCATTGTTCACATTTCTAGAAGAAGGAAAATTTGATGAGATGAAGAGCTTTGATGCCTTCTTGACAGAGGTAAATCTATCAGAAGATGAGTACATCCAAGCCATACAATGTATGCTTAGGCAACCAACAATTTTCCTCAAACGAAAGCTTTCCCATATTTGGAACAACAGTTTCTCCAAGGACATGTTAGCTATGTGGAAAGAAATTACAGATGCGCAGTACGTGCTCAATGCATATGCTGCAACATCTTACTGTACTTTGTATATGACAAAGGTTGACAAATATATGACAAGTGCATTCAGAAGAATATGCAAAGAACATGAAAGAAGTCATATTGATGCGATGCAAATGATACACGCACTTGGTAATACATTGCTTAATCTTCAACAAATATATGCTCAGCAAGCATTTCACATTTCACTTTCCCTACTCCTCACTTGTAATACAAGAAAATGTGTCTTCATAAACACATCTCCACTTGAAAAATGCACATTATCCTTAAACCACCGGTTTTGCTACAACAAGAGCCTGACAATTCAGAAGACGTGCTATGTTGCTCTATTGTTGATTATTACCTCCAGTGTCCATCTCCTTTTAGGCATATATGCTTAGTAGAATTCATATCACATTACAAAAAAAATGGTGCACCCATATCAAAAAGAAAAAAACCCTCTATCATACGGTTTGTCAAATACAATAAACATTGTGACTATGAAAACTATTGTAGAGAAAAACTATTTCCGTACGTTCTATTCCATGAAAACGAAGAGACATTAAAACATAGCTTCCCTACATGGGAGGTTGCGTATGTTGCATTTGAGACTATAGTTCACATCAATGAAGCTAGATTTACCTACAATGTTAATCCAACATGGGGTGATCTAGAAGTTGCAGTTAATGACCTAGAAAACCGTGATGACCATGATCAGACATTCACAAACAAAAAAACAACCAGAACTTCTTCCGAGTCCTATGACTTGCAAACGGATTTGCCTTGTCCTCCAGCAGGTGGAAGTGAAAAATGTATCAATCTTGGTTTTCAAGTCACAAAACATCCTTTCCTAATTGAAAATAATGAATACCACAGAATAAGACATCCGTTGAATCATGAACAACAAACAATTATAAAGGACATTTCTCTTAAAAAATGCTTGAACATGGAAAGTCATGTGCGCTTTTTCCTTATAGGAAGAGCAAGAACAGGGAAGACATTCACAACGAAAGCATTGTTCCAAATGCTTATACGAATCTATGATTCAAACAATTTATCTAATCCCAGGAAACCAAAGGGCCTAGTAGTTGCATACATAGGAAAAGCTGCATATAATGCAGGTGGAACAACGGGCCACTCTACATTTTTTATGCCTTTTAACAAGTCACGGTTTCTTCCACTTAGCAAGGAAATGTTGGATACATTGTCTAAGCTTTATGAGGAACTCCAACTTTTCTTTATAGATGAAGCACCTTTGATTGGAAATCGGTTCTTGTATTCCATTGACAACCGACTAAGAAGCATAAAACAAGTGCACACGAAATACTTTGGAAACATTGACATGATTTTGCGTGGGGATCTTTACCAGGCACAACCCATCCAAGATTATTTGATATTTGAACAACCTACCATTAACATGGAAACAATGACCCATGACTTCTGGAAAGACAATATTAAATTATTTGAGTTGCATACTACAATGCGGCGGATAGATGAAACATTGATTGACATTTTGAATAGAATGCGCACAAGCAACCAAACATATGATGACTTAACATATATCAATTCCAGATGCTTGCGGCCTACACCAAAATACCCTATGTTCCCTTACCTGTTTTACATAAATAATGATGTTGCAATGCATAACAACCACATGCTATCGTCCATGCCTGGCAATGATATCATCATCAAATGAATTGACCTGGAAGAAGACAAGCATGGAAATGTGCCACGTCATGAACATACAATCACTTTACCTTCTTAGCTTGTCCTCAAATTAGAAATGTTGGTTGAAATATATGC
Source organism: Picea glauca (assembly GCA_000966675.3). Lineage (NCBI taxonomy): Eukaryota > Viridiplantae > Streptophyta > Pinopsida > Pinales > Pinaceae > Picea > Picea glauca. Next base: position 342,069 of record JZKD02S1741699.1, on the reverse strand, counting down.
TTGTAACTATGATTCATAGGATGGCTTGGTCAATGGTGCAGATGGAATACTCAAAGGCTATATGAAAAAAAAAAAACTTGATTTCCTTTGGATTAAGTTCCATGAATCGCATATAGGCAAACGAAAAGAAAACAAGTTGTCTTTTCTATATACTTCAAACACTGGAAGCGATTGGACCCCTGTTTTGCGAATATCAAAGCCAATATCGACATCAGTAAAGACAGGTCGACTGAAGATTCAAGAACAGTTTCCGATTAAACTTTCATGTGCGCGTACAATCCACAGATCACAAGGACTAACACTTGATCATGTTGCATTCCAGCCTGATGGAATTCATATACATGGACTTGTATACACAACACTTTCCTGTGTTAGAATCATAGAATCCTTATATTTACTAAGTCCTCTCACAAAAGATAACTTCAAAGTGAAACAAAAAGTTGATATTGAAATGGAACGACTGAGGACCATCACAAAATGGAAACTGCACTATGATTACCAATTCATACAAACAAATTCATCTATATCGATTCTGTCACTTAACACATGCAGCTTAAATGCACATATGGATGATATACTGAATGACTATGATACAATGCAATCCGATATTCTATGCTTGTAGGAAACACACATGGCATTATGCATGCAGAACAAAAAATTCCCAAATCACAGTTGCATATCAAGTTACATTAGACATGGGGTGATGATATTGTTGAAAAAACATGTACCAATTTTGGACCATATACATATCGAAGAAAAGAATGTTGAAGTTGTGCTTGCAAAAATTTTCTTCCATGGAACATAAGTTACAATTTTGAATCTGTATGTTTCTCCCCATGCAACATTCTCCAACATAGTAGATGTTATTTCTAATGCATTGGCCCATTTCCATCTGAACGGGCCTATTGTACTTGTAGGAGACTTCAATATTGACATGCTACAAAATAATGACAAAATAAAAGAATTGGAAAACTACATGTGCATATACAGTCTCCACTTTCTTTTGAACAACACAAGCCATGTGCAGAATGCACTTATTGACCATGTCTGGCCGAATGTGCCCATTCCTCAATACAATATATTTATCTTAGACACATATTGGCTTGATCACGATACAATTGGTATTGCACTTGAATTATGAGATATAAATCAAAAATATTGCAAATTGTTATTTTTATGTTAAAAAGAATATTTGTATATTTTGTTGCAAAAAAAAAAAAAAAAAAAAAACAAAACAAAACAAAACAATTATCGAGCATCCTGGTTTTCCGTGAATTCTACACATACTATTCAATATACATTATGCAAAAAAAGAAAAAAAGAAAAAGGGGAATCTTTCTAAAAATTGTTTGTTTCTCTATTCAGCTTATTCTACTTTTTATAGTATTTGTACATAGTACTAGCCTTTTTCCTTTACATGTTAAGTTATGTTCATATTCCTTTTGATTTGTGCTTTTGTTCATAGAAACAAACAACATAACTGCACACCACAAAGAACTCCTAACCAGAGATGTAGACGAATCCATGCAAAGGTGCACCTTTTTCCTGTCCATGTTCCATACTAAACAGTTTTTCGTTTACTCTGACTGTATTTGTCGAACTTGTTTTCAGCTGTGTTTTTTTATTTTCTCGTTTTGCGCCTAGAGCCTGCCAACCCATAGGTCCACCATCCAACATAAATACTAAGCTGAAACAGTGAGCCCACAAGTCCGATTATCAATTTCTATATCGCCCAACTATGGATGTTGTTTGTAGGACACAGAGCATTAGAGGCCCAATTTACAACCCGCAAGTGTGCACTCCAACTAACTGGCTAAGTATGGAATGAGGTATCTATGCATATTTTGTATGTATTGGTTCACAAATCTGCTTGTCAATTTGTATATCGCCGAGTTGTGGATGCTATTCTTAGGGCACGGAAGAATAGAGGCCTGTTTTTTACCCTGACAGACAGAGAACCTGCGATGCAAAAAATTGTACATACTCTATAAAATCTCAGCCACGCAACAAGTTCTCTTGTCAATTTGTATTTTGCAGAAGTGTGTGTGCTATTTGTAGGACACGGAACAATAGAGATCTATTTTTTGATCCCGCCAGCCCGAGAACCCGCGATCCAGAAAGTGGCCAAGTATGGAATGCGATATCCATACATGCTCTGTAAAATACTAAACAGTTTTCTGTTTACTTTGTGTGTATTTGTCGAACTTGTTTTTAGTTGTATTTTTTTATTTTCGCATTTTGCGCTTAGAGCGCGCCAACCCGAAGGTCCACCATCGAACATAAATACTATGCTGAGCCAGTGAGCCCGCAAGTCTTCTTGTCAGTTTCTATATCACCCAACTATGGATGTTGTTTGTAGCACACAAAACGTTAGGGGCCCAATTTATAGCTCGCCAACCCGCAAGTCCGCGATCGAACTAACTGGATAAGTATAGAATAAGGGATCTATGCATATTTTGTATGTATTGGTCCGCAAATCCGCTTGTCAATTTGTATATTGTCGAGTTGTGGATTTTATTTTTAGGGCATGGAACAATAGAGGCCCATTTTTTACCCCGACATATTGAGAACCCGCAATCCAAAAAAGTGTACATACTCTATAAAATCTCAAACACCCCGCAAAGTCGCTTGTCAGTTTGTATTTCGCGGAAGTTTGTGTGCTATTTGTAGGATACAGAACAATAGAGACATTTTTTGAGGCCGCCATCCCGAGAACCCACAATCCAAAAAGTGGGCAAGTATGGAATGTGATATCTGTACGTACTTTGTAAAATCTCATGTCCATACTTTATAAAGGTACATATTTAGTTTTCCTAGGTTTCTACACATACTGATATGGTCACCACACAATTCGTGTTCCACATGAATTATGAAATATGCATCGCGAATCTGACCGAGCCCTTTGGTTTCCTTAGCCAATTTTATGGCCGCGGGCTCCCCTCTACGCGTTATCAAACTCTCATTCCTCGTGTTCTGAGTGTACATATTGCATCCAAAAATTGGTAATCCATTTCTATGCTCGCGGGTTCCAAGACGTCAGAGTGGAACATTGCATGTCCATCTAATCTTGCGCTCGAGACTTCGGTGATCTGCAATTGGACCCAGGCTGGAAGCTTGCGACTCTTTCGCTATTTTTCTTTAATTAAATTGTACACTATCAATATTCATTATTAATAATTTAGTACTTGAAACTTATGCTAGCTATAATATGAACCACTCAGCCCGCAACTCCGCTTGTCAATTTCTATATAGCCCAACTATGGGTGCTATATGCAGGACAGGGAACATTAAAGGCCCAACTTATAGCCTGCAAGTCCACGATCTGACTAACTAGCTAAGTATGGAATAAAGGATCTCTACATATTTGGTATGTATTGCTTGTTTCTAGGAACCCGCCAACCCTGAAGTCTGTGTGTCAATTTGTATATCGCGGAAATCACTAAAAGTAGAATGTTGAGCCAGCCAACGCCCAAATCCGCTTGTCATTTTGTATATCACGGATGCCTAAAACTTTGGTGATCTACAATTGCAACCAGAATCAAACCTTGCGACTCATTTCATAATTTTGTTTAATTAAATTATTCATATTTTAGTACTTGAAAATTGCCATCATGGGCCCCCTGACCCTGTAATTTGTGTAACAATTTGTATATCGTGGAACTGTAATCGGGCAAATCTGGGTACTATTTAAAAGACACAGAACAATAGAGTCCCACTTTTCATCTCGCTAGCCCGAGAACCCACGATCCAAAGACTCTACATGATTCCCTTTGCTATGCTCCCTGGAAGCCTGCAGAAAATCACAGTTTCCATACTTACCCAGTTTCTCGCAATTCTGCAAATATACAAACCTTCCGCTGAACTGCACCATCATGCCCTCTTACGTTTTACACGTTTTGCAACTCTCCTGTCCTCATTGTCACCTGTAAACTTATTTTGAAGGTCGTCCAAGCGCTTTTCAGACTTGCCCATTGCTTCCTTGCTTGCTCTTCCCCGTCTCCGTTGCCTTCGCACGTGTCCATATTAAGAAGTAATATATATATATATATATTATTTCTAAATATTTAATGCTAACTGGTCATCGTGCAATCACCGTCTAAATTGTCATTGATGGGCACAAGGCTCGAGAAGTTATGCCATTAATGCAATATTTTCAAATGCTTTTTCTATCGCTTCCCACTGTTAATTTCAAATACCATGGAATGTCATTCGCACGTTGTCAGCTTCGTTCCTTCACGAAACATCCAATCCTTAAATGTTCTTCGTCGTAACCACCACCTTCACTCTTCTAAGTATGCAATAATTAAGCTTTACTTCTACCAGCTCACCATACAACACACATAGGCATTGTCATTAATGAAGGAATACCTCGGGGGGATATTTCATTCGCATGCATTGAACCAACGTTTCCAGTGAGTTATATTGCTCCCTGTTGTAGGAAAATCTCCCTGCGGATAGGTAGATCGCCTCTAAGGCTTGACCTTAACCCTAGACAGAAAAATTCTTAACGTGGAAACTGACTTCCTTTCAAATCTATCTAAACTAATGCATGAGAAGGGAGGATAACATAAGTACCTTTTAATCGACGTTTGTCCCTGCACACTCCGAGTTGTGCTCCAATCCTTTGCTCCTCGCTGAGTTCTGTGGACAAAACAAGATACGACCACTCCCTACTCTATTAACATTAGCTTGAAAACAGATCTATCAATAAATGACAAGTTCATGTAACATCAGACACAAACTAGAAATAAATAGGCCAAGCGTGTCATATTAATGAGAATAACGACAATAGTACTTACAATCGTAGATGTGAATGCGACAGCTTCGTCAAGTCCCCTTCGTCTAACCCTTGCCTGAAAGATCCACAACCTGGATAACAACAGCTTCACTGATCACTCTCCTTTGGCTGACTGTAAGTTTCCTCCAAGATCATAAGTTTCATATGTTCAATTCTTCCTCCATCAGCTATGTTCCAACACCACTTATGAGATCATAAGTTTAGTGTAATTCTCCTTTTTGCAGTCCTCACTTATGAGATCATAAGTTTGGCATCATTCTTCATTTTGCAGCCCTCCCTCACCATTAGAAATCTTGCTTATATAGCCTTGGAGAGGCTCAACAATCTTGAGATATCCTTGGGGAAGGTGATGATTTTCCTCCTTCAGTTGAGGACCTACCCTAAGATCATGGTTTGATCAAGGATTTGAGCTCAACTTCCTTCCAAGAATGAAAATATGCTTCCCCCATTCATCTCAACAGCTTAACAACTTCCCAGAATAGGTAGCGCTCCCTCAAAAGGGCCATCAGAGCGTTGTAGCGCTCCCTAGTAAGTTTTAGGAGGCACCAGCGCTCCCAAAATCTATAGCACTCCCTCAAAAGGGCTAGGGGAGCGTTATAACACTCCCTCAAAAGGGATAGGGGAGCGTTATAACACTCCCTAACAGTGTAAGGGGGAGCGCCAGTGCTCCGAGATAGTGTAAGGGGGAGCGCTCCTCTCCAAAAACTCATTTTTTGAGGTGCTTTCAGATGGCAAAAGGTTTGCAAGCCTATTGACTCATTTCTCCTCTTCCAAATCAGCTGTTTGAGGTGTTTCAAGTGTCTTTCTCATGTATTTATAGGCACGAAATAGGCATCATGGCAGTATGATTTGCTTGACACTTGTGACACTTGTGAGCAACATGCGACACTTGCGACCTTGTGAGCAAAATGTGACACTTGCAACACTTGTAATGACGACACTTGTGACACTATCAAAGTGAGTAATTTTGATGTGTAACAGATTGCCCCCCAAAGTATGATGTTAGAAGATAGGAACTGATAACTGAAATACTTTGTAGATGCCCAAGCAAGGGTATAGACTCGGAGAACCTGACAGAAGATGCACACAAAACATCCAACAAATATCTAGCGCTTCCTAGTAAGTTTTAGGAGGCGCCAGCACTCCCAAAATCTATAGCACTCCCTCAAAAGGGCCAGGGGAGCATTATAACACTCCCTAACAGTGTAAGGGGTAGCGTCGGCACTCCGAGATAGTGTAAGGGGGAGCGTTCCTCTCCAAAAACTTAGTTTTTGAGGTGCTTTCAGATGGCAAAAGGTTTGCAAGCATGTTGACTCATTTCTCCTCTTCCAAATCAGATGTTTGAGGTGTTTCAAGTGTCTTTCTCATGTCGTTATAGGAACGACATAGGCATCATGGCAGTATGCTTTGCTTGACACTTGTGACACTTGTGAGAAACATGCGACACTTGCAACCTTGGGAGCAAAATGCGACACTTGCAACACTTGTAATGACGACACTTGCGACACTATCAAAGTGAGTAATTTTGATGTGTAACAAATTGCCCCCCAAAGTATGAAGTTAGAAGAAAGGAACTGATAAATGAAATACTTTGTATATGCTCAAGTAAGGGTATAGACTCGGAGAACCTGACAGAAGCTGCACACAAAACATCCAACAAATATCATGACATGTTTCAAAACCCAAGGCAGGCATACCTATGCTTGGGTGATCAAGACTTGCAAGATATGGCCGCCATGAAATACACTGCGGATCCATAATCGTATTGATGAAAAAGGTATAGCCACTGAAGATACAATGTGGATCTATACTCTGATGACTCGGACTACTCATAGCCACAAAGAATACACAGTGGATCTACGATATGACAAGACATAGCCACGACCAATACAAAGTGGATCTATGTAACAGTATATGTGTCATTGTTCAGAATAAACTCCATCACAACCTGGGCAAAGTAGATATCAAAGTGATTACTCAACCCATGGTCTTCCTACCAAACCCAATATGGTACGAATATGACCATGTGAATAGATGTCCTGACGTCAAACATGGCAGAAACCACTTGATTATTGGTCAATGGTGTGAACCGTTAACAAGTGTGAGGGAAATCACCATTAATGTCAATGATTCCCAAGGTACCCTAGTACATTCCAGCGAATGTGAATAGATGAGCTGAGGTCGAACATCTGTGGAATCATTCGATCAGGGGTCAATGATGTAAACCCACTGTCGAATGTGAGGAGGCCTGCCATTGAGGCATGCAGGTCCCAAAGTACTAACTAGTTTCTAAGCCTTATTCCCAGATAATGTGTTGGAGTTGACAGGAATAGACTCATCGAGGGAGGGCCTTGATGTATCCCTCATCAACGACATGAAACGGACATGGAGATGTAATTGGTAGATCAAATGGACATGGACTGACACAGGTTTTGAGGCAAGATACTTGGGATGGCTGACTCTTTAGGCGGATACTTCCCTTGAACACTGAGTTACAACAACAAAACATGACATGGACCAAAACTATGCAGTGGGTACTATGACTTGCATCGGGTGACCCAAAGGAGTGAAAGGAACTCAAAGGATTGGCTCAGTGCAGAGGTTTGGCGGATTATAATATGTGCAAAGTGACAAAGTGTCGTGTTCAAGGGCGACTCTAAGAAGTGCTGGATGATGTTCTCAAGGGACTGCTTGGCTTGCTCCTTTCAATTTTTTCCCCCATCTAGATAGATGAGTACCTCTTTTTGATTTAACGAGCTCGAGGAGGATAACACATGCTCGATATAACTCACCTTCGGTAAGTTCCTCTTCTTTTGTTTAATGAACCGGAAGAAGTAAGGGTTCGTTCCCATATGGGTCTGTCGATGTGTATTTTAACGAGTCCAAAGACAGAAAACTCAAAGGTTTTTCAGGATTATAGAGTTTGGAAAAACACTTAAAAGAGAACTCTCTCAGTTCCTTTTTCGTACAGTAGTCTAACGAGACCGAAAAA
>JZKD02S1741699.1:272037-318980 GCA_000966675.3 Picea glauca | reverse complement strand
GTGCAAGCCAATGCTTCCCTCTCATGACACATTAGTTGTAATGGAAATATGGAAAAAAATAATATTATTTTGACTAAGACGAATTATTAGAGGTACATGCAAATCTTATTAGAATGTGGTTTAAAAGGATGAAACAAAACAAATTGAAATAGTTTCCAGAATATTTAACTTTTATGTGGAAAATTGATATAACTTAGAAAAATTCACATTCTTCTAAGAGTGGTATGTTAATTTACCTCTAAAATATAATAAATATGTCTATGTTAAGAGGTTGGTTTAGAATCTAAATGATAGAATTTATTGAAACAAATTTTCACATTTGTAAATAATAATTAGTTCTTATGTGTCACTATTTTTCCATATTTTTTAATGTTGATTTTATATTATTTTAAATTAATAAATTCAGTAAAGACCTTAAATTACAAGGTCAAGTGTTATGACTAATAGGGAGTTGGAAAAATGGATATGTTTTTTTTATGCAACTTGTACCACCAAGTTTGTTAATATGAAGCTATAACCAAAGCAACCAACTGGTCTAACATGTAGAGGAGAATAAGTAGTCCCACCAATGTTTTTTGAATTTATAAGAATGGGCACATATTTTTATTACATAAATCATAACATTTCAAAACTCCCCTCACCTTTAGCATTAGGACCTATGTTTCAAAATGAAATATTTATAATTAAGACCTATTCTCTTCTCTTGGGTATAATCAAAGCCCCTAGGCCCATCCTCTTTGTAAAAAACTCCACTAATCCCCTTTATTCTCCCATAAGGGAATCTAATAAATACTCTACCATGACCAATTAATTTGAGAGGAGAGTCATCACCAAGGTATACCATCCTACCATCATATTTCTCATACATTAAAAACAAATGTTGATGAGAATTCATATGGAAGAAGCTCCAGAGTTTATCTACCATGCACTATGGCCTACATGGGTTTCTAAACCTACATTAAAGTCATCTCCATCATCCTCTTGAGAATATTTTTTAGACTCATCATCATAATGCTTCTTATTCTTAGTTTTATCTTCCTTGCAATCCCTTATGATATTCCCAACCTTTCCATAGTTCCAACATTTTTCCTTGGAATTTCCAGGAGACTTATGTCCCCCATGGGATTTGGATCTACCCTTTTCTCTCTTCTCGCCTTTATCCTTCGATCTTCCACAAAAAACCAAGGCCTCATTGGTTGACTCATAAGATTTTTTCCTCACCTCCTATGGGAGTAAATAGACACAACCTCATTAAGAACCAATGTCTTCAGAGTGTTTCCAATGGCCATTACTAGGCTATCCCATGAATCTAGAAAAGAAAACAAAAGGTCATACAACAATCTGCCTCATCCATCTTCACTCCAACTGAGATAATATAGGTCACAATAGTATTAAATGCATTTAGGTGCTCATCATCACCCATTCTCAAGGAAAACAATTCTTTTCATAGAAAAAGTTTATTAACCATGGATTTACCCTGATACATATCCCCCAACTTATTTCAAAGAGTTGTTGCAGTTTTTTCTTTAGAAATGTTCAATAATACTGAATCGACGAAGCAAATCCTGATAAGGATTCTTTCCTTTATCTCCAAAACCACCCACTCTTCATCTATCATACCAATGGGTTCAGTTTCATATACTACAACCCATATATCTCGATCTATGAGAAGATATTCCATCTTGAGCTTCCACATATCAAAGTTAGTGTCATTAAACTTCTCCATTTATAATCTGGATGTGCTCGCCATTTCCCTATAACAATATTTCCTTATGTGCAAGATCCCACTCAAACAACGATTAGATTAAAAAACCTTGTCCTTAACACCATGAATCCAAGGTGATCAACCCTTGATACCAAATGAAAGAAAGTAGAGGTGTGGAATATGCTTCCTACACTAATCTATGAGAGAAGAATGTGCATAAATTATAAGCATAACAATTACAAACAAATGAAATGGACAAAAAATCGTTAACAACATGATATCCTAGGGAAAACCATTATGGGATTAAAAAAACCCACACTCTAAAGCACACTCATTGTATTATTCAACAACTAAATGGTTACAATATTGAGTTTCTATGCTCTCAACAAGAGTGTTAAGTAGCATAATTCTATAAAAAATTCAGCATAACAGTAAGTTAAAACCTACTTTCACTTTTCTCTATCCCTAGCAAACAAATAAATAGGCATAAATAAAACCATAAATCGTTTATGGTTTTCCAAGTTAAAACTTACTCTCACTTTTCTCTAGCCCTAGCACACAAATGAATATGCATAAATAAAACCATAAACCATTTATGGTTTTCCATTTTTACTTATTGGAAACCACCAGCAGGTTGTTTTTTGCCGCTGCTCTCTTCCACTACAACACTGCAATATTATTTTCTCCACTACAACATTGCATTATGCTCTGCTTCACTATAACACTGTAATATTCTCTGCTCCACTACAACACTGAAATATTCTTTGCTCTACTATAACATTGCAAACTCTAGTCCACTACAACAGTACAATATTATTTATTCTATTGTAGCAATTCAAGATGTATAACACATTTGTACCAAAAAAAATGGTTTAGTAATTTTTATTTGGACATAAATATCACAATTCATGATTTCAAGAACATTAGTAATCAATTAATCAAAAACTCAATATTCATAGACATGATGTACTTGATTGTATGTAGCCACTCATCTACTACAACATACATTGAGAAACTTATATAATTTCTATAGGTACAAATAAATAACTTAAAATTATTAACTAGAAACTTAACTTATTAGTCCCTGCAGTAGGCATAGAGGGACTATAACGATCGATAAATCATTGACTTGGTATTAGATTGTGCATTGACCAAAAATATTTCCATATTTTCTATTGTTGGAACAAGGGGAGTGAAGACATCGATTTTAATATAATAAAAAGTATCATGTTTGTCAATATCTGATTGAACAAAAGATTGGAGGTCTTATTGCAACCTTTGCTATTCCCAATGTTAAATATCTTGACCTTTCCAAAGTATTTGGTAGTATATGGTCTTTTTGAATTATATATTTTATTATGCATTGGTTGATGATGGATTAATGCTAGCATTAGTTCAAATGTCTCCCTTAGCATTTTTTTTTGGGTAGAATACATTCTCTACCATATTACTATGTCTGATTTTTGCTTTATTGTTGCGTGCTTTGAGAGAACAGGTTTGCCACGCTGCATATTTTCTTAAATGCTTGCATAGGCCTACACCCTTCGACTATCCTGACGGTCTTAACTATTTACCTAACAGCTCTGGTAGTGTTAAATGATTATTGTATAGATGGGTTGTAGTACAGTTCCGTTCATGGTCAGCATCACTGCTCGAGTGTTCGATCCTTGTTTGGTGCTTAGTTCCATGGTTCTGGTTCTTGTTTGATTCAACTTCGCAAAGTTGAGGTCCTACAATTGTAGTTCGATCTCTTTTTGGTCGTTCACTGGTTTTTTGTTTTTCAGCTTTGCAAGCTATTGGTCCTGTTGTTGCGATTTGCAGTTTTTGGGGCTGAGCTCTTGTCGTCCTTTGTTGATGGGTAAGTTTCCTTGTTGTTGATGTTTTTCAATGGTGGTAGTCCCACCATATTTGTCTGTGCTCTTATTTTTTGTTCTTGGAAAGAATGTGTCTTTCAATGCAGAGGGATTTACGAAAAGTAGTTGGGAGCGATCAGAAGAGGGAACCATCGGGCGGGGTCTGTACATAGGGTATGCTTTCATTCTGTGGGTGGGAACACTGCATCTACCTGTTCTATTTCTGTTGAGTAAATTTATTGTTTTATTTATTTCTCTTTTTTTTTCTCATATGCTATGGGGACTAGGGGGGATTGAAGTTGAGAAGGAGAAGATTCAAAGATACATACATGAATTGGTGCCCTGCTTTGTTTTTTTTTTTTCCATTTTGCTACCTTTTATTTTTTTCTCCTGATTTTCTCTGTTTTCATAGAAAGTGAAACTATGTAGCAAATAGCTTCAAAGTGACAGTTGAAGAGATGAACGAGGTAATAAATGTTGAGTCGTACGAAATAGCTACACATTCTATTGTACATGAAAGCATTGACGTGGTTTTTCATAGCAATGCACTTTTTAGATTGGATGCATTCTCGTATACTGTTGGGGATTGCCTTTTTGATACATTTCAGGTTCTATTGCATTTCTGTTATTCGTCGACCGAGTTGGGCAATGGATTGATATATTATTTCTTGACCTGTTTTAAAAATGGCGATGTCGAGGCTTTGCAATTCTATGAATACGAACTGGAATCTGATTTTCTTCGGCAGTTGCATGGAATACAAGATGTCACTACGTATTTTTCAAAAATGCAATTGTCTGCATCTCTAGTTCTGCCTCCGCATGAGAGGGGACTTTGGGGAGATACATTTTGTAAACGATGGTTGTCTAACTGGCTGAATATATCAGTTGCCATTTGGTCATTGACAAGAAAAACAAGATATCTACTATTCAATAAAACTGCATCTCACAATCCATATTGCATCTTGTTCCATGATGTCAATGCCCTCAGTGGCCATTGTGAACCACTAGTGTACAGAAAAATGCCCATATGAAATATAGAAGGTCCTCGTATCTACTTGTCCGTTATTTGCAAAGAACTTCAATCGCAATGAAAAGGGATTTTGCATTGCATAGATTGCCATGGTTTACAGCTGACAACAAATGTTGTGTCTAGTTGTGGAGATAGTTTGTTCAATGCAATTTGTTGTTTGGTACTAGCAGAATTTGATGTTCATTCACTATGACTTTACACTGTAAATTCCTTTTGCAATGCAATTATAGGCAGTAACCAACAGGCTTTTAGGTGCTTGCATCAACACCTTTGCCCATATCTCGTAGAAAATATGTCGGCAATTGGAAGTTGGCAGGAATACCTTGTTAACATGGCGCTTCCATATGAAAAAGGGCATATGGAGGGTTGCAGATTCTGTTTGCAATGGATTTTTGTCATATTCAAGGTTAATATCCAGGTGTGGTTTCCCTTGCCAAATGCCACTATCCATTCCTGGGTTATTGATTCAAATTGTGATTGAACAATTGACATCCTTTCGTTGAAAATAGATACAACACATATCCATTATGAACCTTTGCTTGCACATATCAATAGGTCAGGGTTGACTGTCCATGCCACCCAAACGACATCGAATTTGCATAGACGTGGAATGGTTTTTTGTGAAAATGAAAGTCCTCCCAGTTGCGATATGGGAAAACAGGTCTTGAACAAAAAAAACATGCGTAAAATTCATGACATTTGTGATGAGGCCATAGACCGCTTAGACAAAAAACGTTGCGGAAGTTATCACAATTTGAAAAAAAATATTCATCAAATTCGCCCGACTTCTGATAAGTTCATAGAGGCCTTGAACAAAAAACGTAAAGTAGTTTCTCAGAAATGGGTGAAAGTGAAATTCATCCCAGTTGCCACCAGCTCATCTTGCCCTTCAGAAAGAAACATAGACTAAGTTACTAGAACTTGAAAACGTTCATGCGCGAGAGAAAAAAATGCATTGCTACACTTCCTTTTAGAGAGAAACTCACATATCACAATGTAAAGAAATTTGTTCGTGTAGAACAAAGCACAAACAGGTGCGATTGCATATCCCAAAATGGTGATGCAACTGTACGACTTCATGATCTACAAGCAACACCATGCAGTAGTAGCAATGAAAACCAGGAAACAATTTCTACGAATACTTTCTTGCGAAAGAAAAATGCAAGACATAACTACATGTAACAAATGAAAGACACTCCTTCCATTGCATGTGCAAATTGTGAACAATTGAATTTTTCAAAAAACAGTAAGTCTTTCACGCCTGATTTGCAAGCAGAATACCTCCTCTTGACAACCTAGGATAAACCATTTTCCAGTGTGAAAGTTTGTCTTCCATGCAAACAATCGCTTGAAAATGGCAAACTGCTACAGTTTGCAACCCCTGACCGAATAAGATGTAATACAACACTAGTAGATGTAAGTTCACTTACAAAACTCAAGGAGAGACTTGTGTCTCTGCGAATTGCATTTGCCCAAATCAGACCTTGGGGATATAAACGACCCTAGAAGGGCTTAACAGGATCAATTATTAATGTGCCTATTCATACAATCGTTGTGGCTCTGAAGAGACGCTTGCGATACAAAAATGCCTATCAGACAGGTAAAGTGCGTGTGCATGTTGTTATGAAAGCATTAAAGGAATTATGTTCCAGAGCCCTGTACAAAGCAGAAAACATTTGTATAAATGCCAACTGGAATAGTGTTCTCGCAGAAGAACATGGCAACTCCACAGATACTCTTGAAAATCCTAGTGATTTTGATTCAAGTGATGAATCATATAATGAAACAACTCCTAGAACATTGGTGCATAGATTCACTGATTCACAGTGCATTCGTGATTTGCAAGACAAAATTGTTGAAATTGCACCTGTCGAGGGGCAGTGCCCACTTGGAATATTCAAGGACAAATTCGCTAAGGAAATGAACTTTCCAACACTCTTTTATGGAGATCCACGTGGCACTGATATTACAAAAAGATTCAGTTATCATAAAATAGCCCGATGGGAGATGCTACATTCAAGAGGTTGCTTCTCCTATCACATAACAAATTTGTTTTTCAAGACAATGTGCATAATAATAGAGAAAGTTTTGTCTTGCATGTGGTTCCGAATAAGAAAAGGCCAGTTATAAGGAAGAAAGTTGTTTGCGAAGGATGTGAAGTACAAAGTTAACCTAGAAAAAATTATGAAATCTAATATTGGATACACAGATTTCAAAAACATCTGCACCTCTCCTGACTATTTGCAACAAAACAAAAAAATGATTTTTTCAATGATTAGGGAATTAGGCCTGCCAACATTTTTCATCACATTTACAAGTGCAGAGAATTGCTAGGATCCATTGGTGGCTGCGGTATTTGACCTGCATAAGAACAGGCAATGTAAAAAAGAAACTGATACACTGGAAAATAACAATATTGACTACCTCATAAGAAAAGACCTGGTGGCATGTACTCGCTACTATAGACATAGAATAAATTCTTTGAGACAATTGATATGCCATGATGAAACATTTTTCGAAAAAATATCGGACTACTTTTTTGTCACTGAATTCTAGAATAGGGGAAATGAACATGACCACACACTGTTGTGGATAGAGGATGCACCCGTGTACGGAGCCAATAACAATTCAGATATTGAACAATTTGTGGATAAATACATAACATGCAACACAGATCATTTGGATCCAGAACTTGTGAAAGTCCATAGACATTACCGTACAAGAAGTTGTAGAAAACGAAAAAAACTCACATTGCAGATACAACTTTCCCATGCCGCCAATGAGAGCTACAAGAATCATAGAGCTAGTTAGTGTAGAGGAAAATGTTGTTGTTGAGAAATCTAAATCCTTGTTCGCATTTCTAGAAGAAGGGGGATTTGACGAAATGATGATGTTTGATGCCTTCTTGACACAAGTAAATCTTTCTGAAGATGAGTACATCCAAGCCATACAATGTACGCTTAGGCAACCAACACTTTTCCTTAAATAAAAACTCTCCCATATTTGGAACAACAGTTTCTCCAAGGGTATGCCAGTTGTGTGGAAAGAAAACATAGATGCGTAGTACGTGCTGAATGCATATGTTGCAACATCATATTGTACCTCATATATGACGAAGATTGAAAAATCTATGACAAGTGCATTCAAAAAAATACACGAAGAACATGAAAGAAGTCATATTGATGCCATACAAAAGATACACACACTTGGAAACAAATTGCTTAATCTTCAACAAATGTATGCTCAGTAAGCAGTTCACATTGCACTTTCCTTGCCCCTCACTTGTATTTCAATAAAATGTGTCTTCATAAACACATCTCCACTTGAAAAATGAACATTTGTCCTTAAACCATTAGTTTTTCTGCAACAAGAGCCCGACAATTCAGAGGATGTGGTATGTCACTCTATTATTGATTATTACATCCAGCGTCCATCTCCTATTAGGCATATCTGCTTAGCAGAATTCGTATCGCATTACAAAAAAAATGGTGCACCTATATCAAAAAGAAAAAAAACCATTGTCATACAATTTGTCAAATACAACAAACATTGTGACTATGAAAACTATTGTAGAGAAAAATCATTGTTGTACGTTCCATTCGATGAAAACAAAGAGACATTAATGCATAACTTCTGTACATGGGAGGCTGCATATGTTGAGTCTGAGACTATGGTGCACATCAATGAAGCTAGATTTACCTAAAATGTTAATCCAACATGGGGCAATCTAAAGGTTGCACATAATGACCTAGAAAACCCTGACAATCATGATGACACATTCAGAGACCCAAAAACAACCAAAACTGCTTCTAAGTCCTATGACTTACAAGGAGATTTGCCTTGTCCTCCAGCGGATGGAAGTGAAAAACATATCAATATTGGTTTTCAAGTTACAAAACATCCTTTCCTAATTGAAAATAATGAATACCACAGAATAATGCATCTGTTGATTCGTGAACAACAAACAATTATAAAGGACATTGCTCTTAAAAAATGCTTGAACATGAATAGTCTTGTGCACGTGTTCCTTACAGGCGAAGCAGGAACAGGAAAGACATTCACAGCAAAAGCATTGTTCCAAATTCTTATACGAAACTATGATTCAAACAATTCCTCTGATCCTATGAAACCAAAGGGCCTAATAGTTGCATACACAGGAAACGTTGCATACAATGCTGGTGGAACAACAATCCACTCTACATTTTTAATGCCTTTTAACAAGTAACAGTTTCTTTCACTTAGCAAGGAAATGTTGGATACATTATTTAAGCTTCATGAGGAACTCCAACTTGTCTTTATAGATGAAGCATCTTTGATAGGGAGTCGGTTCTTATATTCCATTGACAACCGACTAAGAAGCATAAAACATGTGCAGGTGAAATTATTTGGAAACATTGACATGATATTCTGTGGGGATCTTTACCAGGCACAGCCCATCCAAGATTCTTTGATATTTGAACAACCCACGGTCAACATGGAAACAATCACCCATGAATTTTGGAGAGACAATATTAAATGCTTTGAGTTGCATACTATAATGTGTCAAACAGATGAAACATTCATTGCAATTCTGAATAGAATGTGCACCAACAACCAAACACATGATGACTTGACCCATATCAATTTGAGATCCTTACGGCCTGCACCAACAGACCCAACATTCCCTTACCTATTCTATAGAAATAAGGATGTTGCAAACCATAACAGCCACATGCTCTCCCTAATGCTTGGCGATGATATCATCATCAATTCCATTGACCTGGAAGAAGACAACCATGGAAATCTTCCATGGCATGAACATTTAGTCACTTTACCTTTGCAGCTTGTCCTCAAATTAGAAATGTTGGTTGAAATATATGCCTGCAACTATGATTCACAGGATGGCTTGGTGATTGGTGCAGATGGAATATTGAAAGGCTATACCAAGACAGAAAAAGTGGATGTCATTTGGATTAAGTTCCATGAACCACATATAGGAAAGAAACAAGCAAGCAAGTTGTCTTATCTATATAATTCAAATACTGGAAGCGATTGGACACCTATTTTGTGAATATCGAAGCTAGTATCAACATCAGCAAAGACAGGTCAACTGAAGATTCGAAAATAGTTTCCAATTAAACTTGCATTTGCACGTACCATCCATAGATCAGAAGGACTAACACTTGATAAAGTTGCTTTTCAGCCTGTTGGAATTTGGATACATGGACTTGTCTACACAACACTGTCCTGAGTTAGAAGCATAGAGTCCTTGTATTTACTAAGTCCTCTCACAAAATATAACTTCAAAGTGAAACATAAATTTGATATCTAAATGGAATGACTGAGGACCATCGCAAAATGGCAACTGCATTATGATTACCAATCCATACAAACAAATTCATCTGTATCAATTATCTCGCTTAACACAAGCGGCTTAAATGGACACATGGATGATATACTGAATGACTATGATATAATGCAATCCGATATTCTGTGCTTGCAAGAAACACACATGGCATTATGCATGCAGAACAAACAATTCCCAAATCACAATTGCATATCAAGTTACATTACACATGGGGTCATGATACTGGTGAAAAAACATCTACCAATTTTGGACCATATACATATCGAAGAAAACAATGTTGAGCTGGTGCTTGCAAATTTTTTTTCTCATGAAACAGAAGTTGTAATATTGAATCTGTATGCTTCTCCCCATGTAGCATTCTCCAACATAGTACATGTTATTTCCAATGCATTGACCCATTTCCATCTAAACGGACCCATTGTACTTGTAGGAGACTTCAATATCGATATGCTACAAAATATTGGCAAAACAAAAGAATTGGAAAACTACATGTGCAAATACAGTCTCTGCTTTCTTATGAACAACACAGTCCATCTGCAAAATGCTCTAATTGACCATATCTGGTCCAATGTGCCCATTCCTCAATACAATATGTTTGTCTTAGACACATATTGGTCTGATCATGATACAATCGGTATTGCACTTGAATTATGACATATACATCAAAGTTATTGCAAACTCATATTTGCATGTTTCAAAGAATATATGTATCTCTGATTTGTACACACATCGCTCTAGACGGTGTTCTACTCAAATTATAAAATTTACATTGTGCAGAAAAAAAAAAAAGGTACATCCTCCCAAAAACTATTTATGACTCTATTCAACATATTCTATTTTTTTTTGTATATGTACATAGTACTTGGAATAATAGAAGGCTTTATTTTGACCCCTCCTGCCCGAGAACCCGCAAGTATGGAATGTGATATGGGTACATGGTGTATAAAATCTGATGTCGATACTTAATAAAGGTACATATCTAATTTTGCCTCTTTTCTACACACACCAGTCTGGTAACCATAGAGTTGGTGTTGCACATGAATTATGAAATATGCACTGGGAGTTGGACGGAGCCAAGTCTGCGATCCAAATAAGTGGGTAAGTATGGAATAAGGGATCTGTGCATATTTGATATGTATTGCTCATTTCTGGGATCCCGCCAGCCCTGGAGTATAATGTTGAGTCGGCCAGAACACAAACCCACTTGTCAAATTATTGTCATAAGCTATTTGTAAGTAACCTAGCAATAGAGCCCCATTTTTTAGCCTGCCAGCCCGAGAACCCGCGATCCAGAAACTGTCAATGGTATATAAAATATAAGTCAACCTGCAAGTCTCCTTGTCTATTTGTATATCGCGGAACTATATGTGCTATTTATAGAACACCAAACAATAGAGGCATTTTTTTGAGCCCGCCCGTCCGAGAATTTTCCATCCCGAAAGTGGCAAAGTATGGAATGACATCCATACATTGCTTCGCTGAGCAATTCTGACTCATGCAGCCTCAGCATTGTAAACTCATCAGTTTTATTATGCACTTTCACACTTGGTCATTCCTTCCTTGCTTGCTCTTCCTCGTGCCCGTCACCTTCGCATATCTGCATAATAAGAAATAGTGTTTATATATATATCTTCTATCTAAATATTTAATGCTAATAGGTCATCGTGCAGGCACCGTCTAAGCTGTCATTGATGCGCGCAAGGCTCGAGAAGTTCTGCCATCAATGTAATTTATGCGAAGGCTTTTCTTATCCCTTCCCAGTCTTAATTTCAAATGCCATGGAATGTCATTCGCACACCTCCAGCTTGCTTCCTTCTGGAAACCTCCAATCTCTTCCAAGTCTTAATTTGAAATACCATGGAATGTCATTCGCACGCCGCCACCTTGGTTCATTCACGAAACCTTCACTCCTTAAATTTTCTTCGTCATGACTACCACCTTCGCACTTCTAAGTATGCAATAATTAAGCTTTACTTCTAATAGGTCATCATACAACACGCATAGATATTGTCATTAATGAGAATATTTTCCATTCGCACGCATGAAAGAAATGTTTCCGAAGGATTATATTGTCCCCTCCAGTTCTTCATTTCAAGCAGCATCTGGAGAAAATCAACGTTTTGAAAAAGTACTGGCACCATCTCTACAAAAGTTTTGTAGAAATACAGTGAACATCTTCCTCACAACCTTTCTGTGCAGAGGAAGGGAAAAAGAATTGCAGGGGAGGCGGAGCAGCCCGAAACTTATAGTGAAAACATGGATCTTAACGCTGATCTGGAAAGCATATTCTGCAACCTTGATCAGCCCGCAGACAAAATTCAGCCTACGTTCTCAATGGACATGATTGATACCCTAATTTTATACGAAGATGAATCCTTCATATTCCAGAATGTTGTTTTTGAATCCGAATCAAAAAAATTGATCATTGAAAAAAAGATGTAAATAATAACCAAAGAATACATCATTCAGAACTTGACCTTGCAAATATGCAGGCGTCCAAAATATCTCAACTTCACATGGAAACCAGAGATGCTCTTCATGGTTTCTTTGGACTCATTGAATATGAAAATGCCAAACTAAAGAACCGCATTAAGGAATTAGAGGAAGCTTTGTTTCCTATTCCATTGCTTCACAGTTCTTTGTGAATAGCAATGCCTGCTACTACGTGTACTCCTGCAACAAATATAAAAGAATCCTCCAGCTTCCTAGCATCCCGTAGAGGATATGTCAAGAAAAATATCAACAAAAGAATGGAACTGATTACGAAGGCCTGGAAAACATCATAGAATATGGATTCCCTGGGGAGCAGGGCACATAACTTGCTCCTACTTTTGCAAAGGGATTTTAAAAATGAAGAAAGTTTCTATGTGCACATGGTCATCCCTTTTGCCTTTCATGTCAACAACATGGAAGAGACCATAAGAAGACAACATAATCTCCCTTCCAATAAACGACTCACTCAATTAGAAGCATGTTGTAAAGAGAAAGTGAAAAATTTGTATGTCATCGTCCAGTCATGTGAGCAAGCAATATCAAAGAAAGAAACATTATTGACAAAGCTCACCAAAATAGACTTAGCAGAAAACACAAATGGCTTCCAGGACCCCAGCTTAATCCTCAATTTGTTGGCTTCAACCAAGCAAGCTTTCTATAAACAAGTTGATAATTTGAAAGCCTTGTCTTTAGAAAATTTTTACAGCATTATTGAATATCATGAACAAGAGGTGCACAACTGGCTAGTCCAGTATTCGGTATAGAATGAAGACATCGATGAAACTCTGTGCAAACTTTTAATTGATCTAAGCAAATTAGAAAATAAAGTTTTCAACATTCAAATCCACAATGACATCAACGTCGCCCCTTTGAGAAACTATATTGAAGAGAACTTGAAGTGGGTCATTGCCCAAATCCAACAGGGAAATGCATAGTTCTTTCTTTGTCAATTCAGTTATTCCAACTTCTCTGAGTAGAAATCTATAGCCAAAAAATGATCTTACCATTTCTACTTTTAAGGTATTACATTCTATCGTGTCCAACTCCTTTCCACAGTCCTATTTCTTATACATATTTCTGTTATGGTCCGCGGGAGCCCCAATCCCAGTCTATCTGACAAACACATTTACATTTCCAGGGATATGTAACAAACTATTAATTTTTTCATATACTCCAAATAAAACTATTCTTTTGTCTTCTTATATATTTACATGTTCCTAGTTTTTTTATCTTCAGCCATGCTGAATGTGAAGACATTCTGTTTAATTTATCTCAATTCTCTTTTTGTCCTATGCATCTTTTCTCCGGCTTGGTTATTTTCAAAATAAAGTATGAAATAAATCACTGACTCAAATTTGAGATATCATCTTTTAGATATATATGTGTGTGTGTGTGTGTGTGTGTGTGTGTGTGTGTTTCTTTAAATTTCCAGGAATATCTAACAGGTTTCATTGTTTTTTATATAAATTTCATGAAATTGTGTTCGCTACATTTTTTGTACTCAAACGTCTAGAGAATATGTCATTTGTTGGATCTTTACCACTTGTGCTTCATACTTTTGCCACAAAATCCCTTAAAATTTAAATAGTTCGCAAATTCGCTTCTCAATTTGTATATCGCCGAACTGTGGGTGGTATTTAAAAAATTGCATATTTGGTATGTGTAATTTATGCTCTCCAGGAACCTATAATTTGATACATTTCAATTTCTTGTATCCACTAGCCCCTGTTTTAAAGAAAACTAATTCGGGAATGCTATTTATTTGGTCCTTTTGTCCACCACCCTTTATAACAAATGTTGGCAATAGGACATGGAACAACATAAGCTCCATTTTCAGGTCCCCATCCCGAGAACCCGCGATCCAAAAACTGGACAAGTTTCGATTCAGGGTTCCCTCCATGCTCTAATTCGGGAATGCTAGTTTTTTTCCTGCTTTATGTGTTCATAAAATTTCATAGAGAGTATGTACACAGAGTTTCATATTTTCTATGTATAGTTTATGGTCTCCACGAACCTATAATTTCATAAATTTCAGTTTCTTGTGTCGATGAGTGCCTGTTTTAAAGAAAACTAATTCGCGAATGCTATCTATTTGGTTCTTTTGTCAACCGCCCTGTATGCCTATGTAAAGAAAACTAATTCGCGAATGCTAAATTTTTTGAACACAAGCCCCTTAAAATTCAAATAGTCCGCAACTCCAATTGTCAATTTTTATATTGTGGAACTAACGATGCTATTTGTAGGACACGGACCTGCAATCCAAAAACTTGTCAACTCAAGAACCCGCTCTTTTAAAGAAACTAATTCGGGAATGTTTTTTTTTTCATGCTTATTTAACCAGCCTATGTAACAGACATCAGTACTATGCTTTTTTCCTTTCTTTGTCCACCAGCATATGTAAAAAAAAAAACTGATTTGGAAATACTAAACTTGTTTTAATTAATTATAAACGATTTTATTGATATTAAAATAAGTTATTGAGTTTATTATTTCAATTTGCTTATTTGACATGAGCCTCTCCAAATTCAAATACTTCGCAAGTCCGATTGTCAATATGTATATCACGGAACTCTACGTGCTATTTGTAGCACAAAGAACAACAAAAGCCCGCATTTAAGGTCGGTAGCCCGATAACCCGCCTAATTCCGCAACGCAATTTTTTTCATGCTTATGTTCACTACCCTATGTAACAAAAGTCAATACTTATTTTTTTTCTTTTTTTGTCCACCAACATATGTAAAAAGGAAACTTATTTCGGGAATGCTAAACTTACTTTATTTAATTATAAATTATTTTATTGATACAAAAATAAGTTATTCAGTTTATTATTTCAATTTGCTTATTCGACACAAGTGACTTCAACTTCAAGTAATCTACAAGTCCGACTCTCAATATGTATATCGCAGAACTCTAGGTGCTATTTGTAGACCACGGAACAACATATACCCAATTTGCAGCCCGCCAGTCCGACAACCTGTGATCCATAAATTTCAAATAGTCCGCAAAACAACTTCTCAATTTGTATATCGCAGAACTCTCGATGCTATTTGTAGGCAACAGAACAACACAAGCACAATTTTCAACCTGACAACCCAAAATGAAGCTTCCATGCATGATCTATATATCTACTTCATCAAATCACATATTTTATTTTTGTAGGCCACATAACAACGGAAGTCAGTTTTCAGCCCAATAACCCACAATCCAAAAATTCAACTAGTTCGCAAAATTTCTTGTCAATTTGTATATCGCAGAAGTCTTGGTGCTATTTGTAGACCATGGAACAACAGGTCCCCAGCCCGACAACCCGCGATCCAAAAACTCGCTAAGTCAAGAAACCGCTCTTTTTAAGAAAACTAATTCGGGAACGCCATTGTTTTCATACTTATGTTCACCACCCTATGTGATAGACGTCAATACTATTGTTTTTTCTTTTTTTTTCCACTAGCATATGTAAAAAGGAAAACTTATTTGGGTAACAACAAAAGCCCGATTTTCAGCACGGCAGCCCCAGAACCCATGATCCAAAAATTCAAATAATTTGCAGGACCGCTTGTCAATTTGTATATTGCGGAAGTGTCCATGCTATTTGTAGACCACGGAACAACAGAAGCCCAATTTTTAGTCCAACACCCCGACAACCCGAAAACCCATGTCAATTATGCACCAAACACTTCTCCAGGAACCTAGGTAACAACTGTTACTACTAATTTTTTTGTGTTTTTGTCCATGATCATATGTAAAACATATGTTAAGAATACTATTTTGTATACGATGCCCTTAAAATTTTAACAGTCTGCAAATTCAGTTGTCACTCTGTATATCGCGAAACTATTTTTTCCACTTTTTGCCCACGTACCCATGTACTTGAACTCCTTGCCCACGTGTCTCCTAACTTTAACTTTAGCTTGCTCAAGGAAGCGCGCCATTAGTCTGAGTGTGCCCTGATCTGCCTTCACATCCTTTCAACGAAAATCACTGGGACTTTACTCTGCACGTGCGGCCATTTATGAAAACTAACCAGCTCCCCGACCTATTTCAATTTCTCCACCAGCTCCATATGGCTCATTCTTTCCTGGTTTTTCTTCTCAAAGCTCCACCTCCTACCCAACCTTTCCACAATACGTGCCATCACAAACAGATGACACCATGCAACTGAACCGGACACCAGTCGATGAGGAGCCGCCTCCTCTTGGCGACACACCATTTGTCGCCTTCTGCATGGCCCCATCGCAACACTACAACCCATACCGGTAATCTGTCTATTGTTTTCCTCTGTTAGTTTTTCATCTGCATGTTGACCTTTCATGCATTTGTCCATGGTTACTATAGTTATGCTATCTACACTTTCCACAATTGTAACGAACACCCTTACGGGCCACAGTTTTGAACTCCTTTTGTATTAGTAACAGTCTACACTTCAGTTATGAAGCGGTTCGGCTGGCTGAGATGGTTTCCCCTCAAGGCAGCTCAGTTCATACAATGTTATAATATTCTATAAATTATTGTCTCATGTATATGACGGAATTGTTAAATGTATATCACGACACTGTTTGGTGCAAAAAGTATATCACCGAACACCCTCGTCATCAAAATCTTCATACAATGTTATAACATTGTATAAATTACTCAGTCTCATGTATATGATGAAATTGTTCGCTACAAACTATATATGACATAACTGTTAAATAAAATGAACCCGCGACTTCGCCTACACGCCACTCCGTAATTGCTAGGTTGCATTGGTTATGTACCAAACATTAATATTTTTTGATAAATTTCAAACAAAACTAATTCAGGAATACCATGTGTACTGCAACTTGCTACCCAAGCGTTTACTTCACATCCAGCCTGGCAGGGACTACGCTACCATGCAACACTTGTTTCTATAGGTACAAATAAATCACCTAAAATAATTATGTGAATTTGGTATATTAATGGGGAATCTTTAAGCCAAGACTATTAGTTAAATTCAATTTTGTTAGAAGACTTGGGATGCCACTCTAGGAATATCCACACACATATTAATGGTGTACGCTCCTTACTAATTCAAAATCGTATGTTGATCAAATAAATGAAGTTAATGTAATCTAGTATATAAAGTTTCCCTTGAAATTTGTATTAATGTGCATTATTATATGCTTTTATTGTTTGTATCCTGTTGATGAAATCAATGAAGTTATTGTAATCTAGTATATAATGTTTCCCTTGAGATTTTTTTTTTGTAAAAGAGTTTGTGAATCTATATTTATTTATAAGGTTATAGTACAAAACTGATGCAAGGATTCACAGGATCTGCCTTAACAGAAACCATATATGGGGTCCTTGGAGTGTAGTATCTGAAAATAAACAGAAAGTGCCTAGGTCGCCACAACGGGAAACCAACCCAGGCTACTGTAATCCAGTCTAAAAACTTCATCAAAAGAAATAAAAAAAGTTTGAGCATAGTGGGTTGAGCAACTACTCTAAGAGACAAGGTCTAGGTGGGTCCTGCGCTAGTCTATGTTGATTGGGTGCTCTGCGTCCCTTTTCTTCTGTGCCGCATCCTCCTCCCTCTGTTCCACTAGAAGTAGCTTTATGATGCAAGATGGGGTTCCATTACTGTTGGCTGGAGTGATATCTATATGGTGGACGTAGCATAGATAAAGATGAAATTGTCCTGCCATCCGCTCCAGTTTCTCCTATTGTCTTTTCTGGTCCTCCACCATCCTTTTTACCCCCATCTCTAGGTTGCTGAGGCGGTTGAGAATTCCTGTGTGCACTTTCTTATGCTCTTTGGTTTCCGTCATGTTGGTCTCCCCCCGATTCTCATACATCGTACCTATCAGCATTTGGGTTCTCCAAGCTTCCTCCACCATCTTGTGGTAGAGGGTTATCCTTGATTGTGTGGTTCTGCGGTCCCGTATCCCCCATGCTTCCTAGGTTATTGTTGACCAGGCTTTTCCCCTACGGCCGTTGTTAATTTCTCCCTCCCATATTTTAATGATCGTCTTCCCCTTGGTGTATACCTTCGTAAGGAAGGTGCTCCTTGTGTCCCTGGCCACTTGTTCAATTCTTGTCATCTGGCGGGTGCTCTGTGGAGGTTCCTTTCCCTGGGGGCCTCTCTTACTGCTGGTTTTCTTCATGCGCACCATCTTAACTTGTAGGTGGTGGTTCTTTCGTTGGGTTCTTTCCCTATTCCGCTGCACCTCCTTCTGATAAGTAAGGTGGCCCCTGTAATTGAGATGCCTCATTCTATGATATGTTATGGTGTCCTAGCCTTTATGGAGTAAACCCAGCTGTGGTCCTATCCTTGCAATCATGATCTGCTCATCAAGGTGGTCCTGCCAATCAGAAGAATCTGTTCCAGAGCATGTGCATTTGATGACCCTACCATTATCCCTGTGCCAATTCTCTGCCCTGCTTATTGTACGCCATCCCTTTCCCGGTCCCATCTCGGTACTTAGGTGAGGTGTGTTCCTACTTGGCCCTAGTGAGACCTGTCGTCCATCGTCCTTTGTCGCCTACGATTTATCTCTTCTGCTTTCCAATGGGTAACTTCTTTACTTATTTTTATTGATGGGGTTGTGGTGTTGTGCCTTCGCCTGATGTGTGATCTGCGTTTTCATTTGCAACCTTATTTGATTGGTGGGCCATCAGATTCTGTCTGGGACCTACGTGTCCTACATTGTCTGCTGCACCTCCATTCTTGTCGTAATATTCCGTACTACTCCTGTTATCCCAGTCTTTTGCCACAAGGTGGGTGTAGTCTTCTCGGAATTGACCTTGCGGGATGTTGCTCCAGATTATGTCCAGTTCTGGACCTTTGTTCCCAACCCCCTCATTTTCTATTCTATCGAACAGTCCATTTGTTGACCTCCTCACCCAACGCAACTCCACATTGATCCTTGTCTTCAAGTGCTCCTGGATTTTTTTCAGTAGGTAGGTCAATCGCCAGTGCCTCTGGATCTTTCCTATGCTGGTACTGTTTTGGAGTTTTCTCACTGTGTTGATGACTAGAGTGGAGTATCCTTCCACTATGGAATTTTTCATCCCCTCCTGAATGAGAATCTCCAGACCTGTCTCTAGGGCCCCAAATTCTACAACGTTATTGGTGGATTTTCCCAGGATCCCCACGTATAGTCGTATGATGTTCCCTTTACTGTCCCTGATGACTCCTCCCATACCTATTCTTCCTGGGTTTCCTTTTGCCACCCCATCAAAATTCAACTTGAGAGAGCCTGGAGTAGTGGTTTCTAGTTGCGCTCACCTACTTGGAGTTGCGGTTGTTGTCTGTTTGGATTGGGGTTGCGCCCACCGGTTAGGTGGAAAACCTCTAGGACTTCGGAATCTTAATCAGTGGGTTGCGCACTACCCTCCTGGCAGTTGCTTCTCATCACCGTCTCACGTATCATGGAGGTTATTGTTTCCTTGATCTTCCCTTCTAGCCAGCTTTGGTTTCTGAAAAATGTGCCTGTTCCTTTCCTTCCATCTCAACCATATGATCATTCCTAGGGTGAGGATCCAAAAGAGGTTCACCTCTTATTGGTCGCTATAGTTTTCTCTCCAGAGCATGATTGTTGCAGCTATGTTACCACAGATCCTGTCTGAATGACGAAAGATACTTGTTGCCCAATCCCACAGTTCTGTAGTGTAGGCGCATTCGTCGAGGAGATGGTTGGCTGTTTCTTCCTGAGTTTGACATAGATGACATCTTGACGGACCAGTGAAACCTATTTTCCTTAGGATACCCCAAGTTAGGATGCGGTTGTGTAATATTAGCCACTAGAAGATCTTAATCTTTGGCCATTGGGGGTTGTTCCAGAGCTTATCCTAGTGTTGCTCTAGGTCATCTTGGTCTGGGTCTGCCATATAGTGTCAGACTTATTTTAGGTTGAATTCCCCTCCATCCTTTTTGCCCCACCTCAGCTGGTCTTCTCCTTCCATTACTGTTATTTTCCGTCTTCCCAGTTCCTCCTCCACCTCTTTTATTTTGGTTGCGGGTATCTCATTGTTCTGAGGAATAATCTTGTCCCAGGTTCTCCATTTGTTGTGGTCCATTCCCTGCTACCATTATCGAAAGACATTGATTTTTCCTTGCATGATGAGGTCCTGTTGGAGTATCCCTCTGTTCGGGTTTTCCATCCTTGGTACCTGTTGCCAAGTGCCCTCCCATAATCTGTTTTTTTTTCCATTCCTGATTTCCCAAAAGCTGTGTCTGAATCCATGCTTTGTTGTGCCATGCTAGGTTTCAGATGGCTAAGCCTTCCATGGTTCCTCCAAAGCGGATTCTGTCCTAGTCGCGGGTGTCCGGTGCGTACTTTTCCTTCCATAGGTTTACCCAAGGTGTTGTATTTTCTTTGACCCAACACCACCATAGTTTCAACCCATATGCATTGCTGGTCGTTTGTGGATCTTGCAGCCCCAAGCCTCCTTTGCTTTTTTGCTTGCAGGATTTCTCCCAGGCCACTAGGGCCCATTTTTTCTTTGTTTCCACACCTTGACACAAGAAGTCCCTCTGGATGGATCAGATTTTCTGTAGGATCCCCTATGGAGTGGGGAATACTGACATCATATAGGTTGGGATAGCTTGTAAGAAATCTTAGTTAGGATCAGTCTGCCAGCTAGATTAAGGGACCTATACGTCCAGTTTTTTACCCGCTCCTGTAACCTGTTTATTACTCCTTCCCAAGTTGACAACTTATATACTTTGTCTATCAAAGGAACCCCCAAATACTTGGTTGGGAGTGTTTTCTGTTCAAAGCCTAGAATGTTGGTCAGATTCCTTTGGATAGTTGGGTTGGTATTAAAAAAAAAGATCGTTGACTTGGAGTGGTTGATCTCAGCACTCGAGGCTTCTCGAAAATATTCTAGGATGTGTTTGTAGGCTTTGGATTCTTTGACCGTGGGTATGCCATGGAGGAGTGTGTCATCTACAAATTGTTGGTGGGTTGAAGTAGGGCAATTTTTGAAGGGTTTGAGCCCTGTTATTTCTCCAGTTGTTGTTGCACTCTTTATGCTCCTGCTAAGGCCTTCCATCATCAGAATGAATCAGAAGGGGGACAGCGGGTCACCTTGTCTGATCCCTCTCGTGGGCCAGAAAGGTTTGGTTGGGGCTCCATTGATTAGTAGCTAGTAGCTTGTCGTGGATACTAGGCTGAGAATCCAACTGATCCAATGTTGGGTGAAGCCAAAGGCTTCCAAAGTCTTGATCATGTAATGCTAGCTAATTTTATCATAGGCCTTTTCTAGGTACAGTTGTATTAACATTACCCTCCTCTTCTGAAGTTTTAAGGTGTGAATGATCTCATGGGCCTGGATGATATTGTCCATTATTTGTATACCTTCCATGAAGCCTGTCTATTCTTGTGAATCAATGAAGGTAGGAGGGGTTTAAATCTATTTTCTATGACTTTGGAGATAATCTTGTAGATCACATTACAAAGTGCTATGGGTCTGTACCAGTCTAGGGTTTTGGCTTCATTTTATTTAGGGATTAGGGTGATCATGGTTGCGTTTAGTGCTTTAAGGATGGAGGCATACCTTCTAGAGTCCTCTACTACCTTATAGATGTCATATTTGACAATTTCCCAACAAGCTTTGAAGAACTCCATGGTGAAGCCATCTGGACCTGGTGCTTTCCCACTGGGCATTTCTTGGAGAGCTTGATCAAATTCTTCTGTGGCAATAGGTTTGTTCAGGAAGATGTTTTGTTCCTCGGTAACCAGGCGTGGAATATGTTGGGTTATTTTCCGGATGGCCTCCGATATGTATTGATGAGGTTCTTGGGCTATCCCATGGAAGTGGCTGACCAAAGTGCTTTCAATCTCCTAATGTGACTCGCGCTCAATTCCATCCTGGTCCTTGATCTTCAGTATTTTGTTATGGGCTCTTCTAGCCATGGTTGTTCTGTGGAAGAACTTGGTGTTCCGCTCTCCTTCCTTTAGCCATCAAATGCGGGACTTTTGACTCCAGAGTGTTTCCTCCCGTTGGCATCATGCCTCCCATTCTTGTGTCATTTGGAGCTCTTCCTTTTTCTGGTCCTCCGTATAGCCTTCCTATAAGCAAGTTTCTTGGAGTTTTTTCATTTTTTCTTCGATGTCATTTTTCTCTGTGTTTATATTCCCAAATATATCCATGTTCCATTCCTTGAGTTTTTTTCTGATGTATTTAAGTTTCTTGTGTAGTTTGAACATCCTAGTCCCTTGCTCTGTTTGCTCCTCCCGCCACCATTGTTTGATTTTTTCCTTGAAATTCGGGGGATCGATCCAGAATTTCTCAAATCTGAAGGGTTTGTTCTTAGGTGTTGTTTGGAAGCCTGCTTCCAATTGTACTAGCCAGTGATCATATCCACCCCAGGGGAGGATGTTGCAGTCTAAGGTTAGCCCAGGAATGATGATTGACTCTGATATAAGGAATCGGTCAAGTCTTGTAGCTACCTGGAACTGGTTCATCCATTTATTGGTCTAGGTGAACTGTCCATTCTTGGTTTGGAGGTCTACCATCTCCTCTCTTTCTATAAAATTTGAAAACTCCTCCGCATCCCGATCCAATATTCTCGTACCACCCTTCTTTTCCACAAGGGAGGTGATAATGTTGAAGTCCCCTGCCAGTATCCAGTGGAGGTTGGTGGCTTGGCCTTTTATATCTTCTAGGTCTCGAATCGTTCCTTTCTTTTCCTCTGGCATGTGGGGCCCATACACATTTGTGCATAGAATCTCCTCAGTATTTCCTATGATTTGCATGCGTACCGTTAGCGTGTACCTGGTTGCCTCGGATGCTATTAAATTTAGGATTTGTGGGTTCCACAAAGTGAGTATGCGCTTGACCTTTTGTGGTCTTCTATGGCTACCATATTGTACTTGCGCCAGTGTTGTTTACTGATTGCCTCCATTGTGTCTGTAGTACATTTCGTCTCTTGAATAAAACAAAGATCTGGTTGCTCCTGCTTTAGTTTATTCCTAAGGCTTCTTAGTTTTCTTGGGCGGTTTAGGCCTCTTATATTCCAAGTTATAACCTTAATTTTTAAACATGTGGGGGAGAGTGGGGAAAGATTTTCTTGATCTTACTTGAGTTTATCAGTAGTGCTCCCAGCTCTTGTAGTGCTATGTTGTTTGATTTCATGCCTTTTTTCCTTCTCGTTTGTTTGGGTGATGGCTGCAATTCTCCCTCGTCAGATTTCACTCCTAGGTTTCCTATCTCTCCGTGTGTGCATTTTTGTCCTCTGGCTTTTTCTTCCTCCCGTAGGAGGAATAGGTATTGGATGTGGTCAAGTTACTCTGTTGGTACGTTGTCGACTCCCTGCCTTTTCCATTGTTCTAATATGTGTGAAAGGTCTATCCCTTCCCTTTCCACCAAGTCTCTAAGATCGGGGTATTTTGTACCTACTTCACTCAGGGTCATCTCTGCATCCCCCTCTACATCTTGCATGGTAGTGTTGTCCACTTTTGTTTCTCTATCCATTGGGGTTGCGCAACTCCCCTGAGTTGTTGTAATGTTTGGCTGTTGGGTGGGCTCTTTTGTTGCTTGGTCCTTGACTTCTGGAACTTTTTCTGAGTCCTTTTCTTCTGTTGTCCCTTTGTTTGTTTGGTCCCTTCCTTCCATCATATTTCGGGTCTCCTAGGTATTTCCTGCCGACATATTTTTTGCTTTTTATTTTCTCTGTTCCTAGGGTTCGGGGTTATAAGCCCTTCCTCTTCTTGCTGTGTTTTGGGATTTACCGCTTCCTGCCTTTTGTTTAGAGGGCACTCTCTGACCAAGTGTGCATGTTCATGGCATCGTCTGCATCTAAAGGGGATCTGTTCGTAATCTATGTTTTGGATCCATTCATCATCCCTGAATTCTAGACTTATGGCTTCTGGGAGTGCTCCAGAAACGTCCATCTCTATATAGATTCTTGCATACGATGTGTATCTTCCTTTTAGGGTGGCTTCTGATGTCTTCACATATTTCCCCAATTTGTCTCCTATTGCTTCAAAGGTAGAGGGAAGCCAGTAGTCTAGGGGTAGGGAATAGAGTCTCAACCATAATGGTACCTTTTTGAACGTTTCTTTCTCTGGGGCAAAATTTTATTTCCAGGGCTACATGTAGAGTCCCACTGAGGCGTGGAAGTATGGACCTCCCTCGAAGACTCTGTACCTTTCCTCCAGGTTAATAAAAACTGTTGTGAAGAAACCCTTTGATCCTAGGTGGAGTTCCACTTCTCCATTTGGCTTCCAATGGTATTTAATCCAGTTGCGCAAAGTTCTTTCTATGGGCCATAACCCCATGAATTTTCATATGAGCGCATGCATATTCATTTGATCCCTGTAGAGTTGTGTTTGTCGGTCTTCCAGTACCACCTTGGGTATCAATGTTGTTTTGGGTTTGCAGGGGTTGCGATCCTCCATCCCATTAACCTTCCCAGTCTCGTGCTTTTCATTCTAAGTCTCCTTAGCGACTTCCTCCATGGTCTCATTTTTGTCCCGACTTCTTTCTTGATGCTTCCCTGGGTCTGATCCCGAGGTTCTTGTCGTATGTGCCTTGAAAACTCCGCTTCTTGGCCCTTTTCCTCTGTTCACCACTACCTATTTGTATGAGGGGGTCCCCTTGCCCCTCCCACCCCCACCCTACTTCTCATGCTGCTCTCTATTGTGGCCACGAATTTCAAACCCTAGCTCGCCACGACTGTCAATTCTCTTCTCGATATTCATGTTTCCCTTGAGATTTGTATTGATGTGCATTATTATATTCTTTTGTTAATTGTATGGGAAACAAATTAAGAATACATGTAATAAAAAAATATTTAAGTATTAATTAATAATTTATATTTATTAATATTTTTATTATGATAATTTATTATTATTTATAATAAAAACAATATGATTAAAAAAATAATTATTTAAGTATTAAAAAAAATCTTTATATTTATTAATACTTATAATAATTTATTAATATCATTAATATGATTGCTTTTTTATGTATTAATAATTGATGAAAAAAAATATTTTATTAATTTTTTATTTTTTTTGTTAGTTTGTTTGTGACATGTGGGACTAACCTGTGGCTAAGAAACCTCCATTCAGGGGCTCAGGGGCATCTAAGCTATCAAAATCAGATCACACCCGGTCTGAGCCACACCAACCCTTAACATTGTTGGATTTTTTGTCCCCACGGGTTTCTAACCGATGACTTAACATCATTGAGCATCTTAACAACACACTCTGTCACCCACTCTCCTACACCTAGGTGATCTTATTAATTTTAAGACATACATATATTTTTCTTTTTTCACTAAAAAATGGGTTTATATGTAAAAAAAATTATTTTATTAAATATTAAAGTATCATTTCTAAATTGAGTATGAGATGACACATCTCCTTCATATTGCATTGTAAAAAGTGTTACAATAATTTTTAACATTTCTTAAAAAATAACTTTAAAGAAATTAGGTAAATTACCATTATCCTTATTATATTACCTTTTAGATAATCATAAATAGTTGTAATAAATATAGGTTGGTGACTATTATTGTTATAACTATATAGATTTCATTACTAAAATTTTTAACTTGAAATGATAAAAAAAAAAATCCCAAAGAAAAATTGATCATTTCTATATATATCTATATATAGATTGAATAAAAATTACATTAATTATAAATATAGTGCACTTACATTTGTCATGAACATTTGATTTTTATCTCATTGAAAAATCAACATATTTAACTAATGTAATATTAAATTATATATCAATAAAACTACTAAAATTAAAATAAACATGCAAGTACTCTTAACCAAAGAACGCTGGTCAACTATTAATGAAAAAAAAAAATCTTAATTTTTTTTTCTTTACTTCCTTTTTAATCCATTTCTTAAAAAAATATATATATAAAAAAAACAATCTTAAATCTGGTCTTTTCCCCTTGTTTCCTTTTAACTTTTTCTACTTCCTAGAAAAATTATACAAGAAAAACTTATAGTAAATCAAAATTCATACTTCCTCGAACACCAAATCATTATAAAAATTACATTTTATCACTTTTTAAATTACCATAGTTTCATTATAAATAGTACATTTTATCACTTTTTAAATTACCATAGTTGTGATGACCAAACAACTTGCATAAGTGAATTTGATTTTTAAATATATTCAATAGATCAACACAAACTTACATATGGTACATTTACGTCTTATTGTTAGAATTAGTAAAAGATTTCGTCATTATAAAAAATTTACCAAAAAAATATGTAATATGAAATTTTACTCTTAGGGTTACTTATTCTGAGTTGTGTTTGGCCTGTATTTAGTTTCATATTTATGTTGTAATCATTTGTATCATGAACAAGTCTTAGTAAACAATGATTTGATTTATCTAGAGCATCCATGTTTAGTTAATTTATAGTTTAATTTATTTATAAAAATTTCAAAACTTTAAAAAAATATTTATAAAATTTTTAGAACTTGAAAAAATATATTAATGTATTTTTATTATTAGTCTCTGTTGTAAGCAAAGAGGGACTATAGTGATCGATAAATAGTTGACATGGTATTAAATTGTGCATTGATTATAAATATTTGCATATTATTTATTGTTGGAACAAGGGAAGAGAAAACATTGATTTTTATATAATAGAAAGTACCATGTTTGTCAAGATCTGATTGGACAACGGATTAGAGGTCTTATTGCCAGCTTCGCTATTCCTAATGTTATATTTGTTGAGATATCCAAAGTATTTGAATCGTATATGGTATTTTTGAATCATATATTTTCTTATGCATTGGTCAAAGGTGGATTAATGCTAGCATTAGATTGAATGTTTCCTTAAGCATTTTCTTCTAGCTTGAATACATTGTCTACCATATTGGTATGTCTGATTTTTGCTTTATTGTTGCATGCTTTGAGAGAAGAGGCTTGCCACGTTGCATTTTTTCTTAAATTTTTGTACAGGGTTAGGCCCTTAGACGGTCCTGACAGTCTTAAGTGTTTACCTAACAGGTCTGGCAGTCTTAAATGTTTATTGTACAAGTGCATTGGAATACAATTTCATTCCATTTTTTTTATGGTAGTCGGGCATCTTCTGTCGATTTTTATATAATAAAAAGTACCATGTTTGTCAAGATGTGATTGGACAACGGATTGGATGTTTTTTTTCCGGCTTCGCTATTCCCAATGTTATATATGTTGGCATATCCAAAGAATTTCATCGTATATGGTCTTTTAGAATCATATATTTTCTTATGCAATGGTCGAAGGTGGATTAATGCTAGCATTAGTTCGAATGTTTCCTTTAGCAATTTCTGCTAGCTAAAATACATTGTCTATCATATTAGTATGTGTGATTTTTGTTTTATTGTTGCGCGCTTCGAGAGAACAGGCCTGCCACGCTGCATTTTTTTCTTAAATGTTTGTACAGGGCTAGGCCCTTAGGCAGTTCTGACAGTCTTAAGTGTTTACCTGACAGGTTCAATGTTTATTGTGAAAATGCACGTTGGGATATAGTTTCGTTCCATTTTTTTGATGCTCGACATCGTTGCTTCAGTGGTCGATGCTCGTTTGTTGCTTGGTTCCATCATTTTGGTTCTTGTTTGATTCAACTTTACAAAGTTGAGGTCCAGTAGTTGCAGTTGGACATCTTCGTGGTTGTTCACTGGTTTGTTGTTCTTCAACTTTGTAAGCTGTTGGACATGTTATTGCGGTTTCCAGTTTTCGTGGTTGACCTCTTGTCATCCCTTGTTGACGGGTAAGTTTCCCTGTTGTTGTTTTTCAATGGTGGGGGTCCCTACCTCCTAATTATGTTGTAGACCATCTTTGTCTATGCTCTTAATTTCTATTCCTAGAAACCATGCGTTTTCATATGTCGGCTGCGACGTTCATAGCTATTTGGAAAATTTCAATGTGAAGGGGTTCTCAAAAAGTAGTTCGAAGCTATTAGAAGAGGGAACCATCGGTTGGGGTGTAGATGTAGGGAATACTTTTATTTTGTGGGTCGAAAAACTGCCCCCACCTGTTGTCTTTCTACCGAGTAAATTTATGGTGTTGTTTCTTCTGTTTGGTACCTAGTTTCAGGCTTGTAGTTTTCCTATTTTGATTTCATATTTTTTCTGGGTGCTATTATTTTTTCCCCCCGCTTTTCTCTGTTTTCAGAGAAAGTGAAAGTATCTAACAAACAAGTTCAAAATCAGAGTTGAGAAGATGGAAGAAGTAATAGATGCTGAGTCATATGAAATAGTTACACAATCCATTATACATGGCAACATACATGTCTTTGCATAGCAATGGCCTCTTTAGATTGGATGCATTATCGTATACTACAGGAGATTGTCTTTTCGATACATTCCAGGTTCTGCTACATTTCTGATATTCGTCGACCGAGCTACGCAATGGATTGATAGATTATTTCTTGGCATGTTTAAAAATGGAGACGTGGAGGCATTGAACTCCTATGAATACAAACTAGAATATGATTTTATTTGACAGTTACACGGAATACATGATGTCACTACATATTTTTCAAAGATGCGGTTGTCTGCATCTCCAGCTATGCTTGCACATGAGAGGGGACTTTGGGGAGACACATTTTGTATACGGTGGCTATCTAACTGGCTCAATATATCGGTTGGAATATGGTCATTGACAAGAAAAGGAAGATATCTACTATTCAACAAAGCTTCCACTAACAATTCATATTGCACCTTGTTCCATGATGCCAATTTTGTCATTGGTCATTATGAACCACTCTTGTATCGAAAAATGTCCATATGCAATGTTGAAGTACCTCATATTTACTTGCCCCTCTTTTGCAAAGACATTAAATCACAGTGGGAATGGATTATGCATTGCATAGATTGCCATGGTTTACAGCTGGAAACAAATGTTGTGTCTAACTGTGGAGATAGTCTGTTTAATGCAATTTGTTGTTTGGTAGCAGCGGAGTTTGATGTGAAGTCATTGTGGCTTTACATCGTGAAGTCCTTTTGCAATGCAATTGTAGGCGGCAGTCAACAGGCTTTTAGGTGCTTTCATCAGCACCTTTTTCCATATCTCCTAGAAAATATGTCGGCAGTTGGAACTTGGAAGGAATACCTTGTAAACATGGTGCTTCCATACGAAAAAGGGAATGTGGAGGGTTGCAGATTCTGTTTCCAATGGTTTTCTATGATATTCAGAGTAAATATCCAGGTCTGGTCAGCATTGCCAGATGGAACTATCCATTCCTGGTTTATTGATTCAAATTACGATCGATCATTTGAAATCCTCTCATTGAAAATAGATACAACACATATCCATTATGAACCTTTTCTTTGACATATCGGTGGTTCAGGGTTGGATGTCCATGCCACCCAAACCACATCGAATCTGCATACGCGCGACATGATTTTTAGTGGGAATGAAACTCTTGTCGGGTGCGATATGGCCATAGAGGGCTTGAACAAAAAAAAGATGCATGAATTTCATCACAGTTGTGATGAGCCCATACAGGGATTAAACAAAAAACGTAGAGTAAGTTATCACAACTTGAAAAAAAATATGTGTCAAATTCGTCCTAGTTGTGATGAGGCCACACGGGCCTTGAACAAAAAACGTAGACTAGGTTATCAACACCTGGGTCATAGTGAAATTCATCCTAATTTCCATCAGCTCATTGTGTCCTTGGGCAAGAAACGTAGAGTAAGTTACCACAACTTGAAAAAGGTCATGCGCGAGAGAAAGAAATACATTGCCATGCTTCTTATTAGAGAGAAAGCCACATATCACAATCTAAAGAAATTTTTACATGCACAAAACAATAGAAACATGTGCAGTCACATATCCCAGAATGTTCATGCAACCATCACATTTTTTGGGCTAGCAACAACACCATGGACTACTCGCAATGAAAACCAGGAAACAGTTTCTACCCATACTTCCCTACGAAAGAAAAATGCAAGACAGACGTACATGAAACAAATTAAAGATACTCCTTCCATTGCATGTGCAATTTGTGAGCAACTGAATTTCTCAAAAAACAACAAGTCTTTCACGACTGCTTTGCAAGAAGAATACCTCCAATTGACAATGCACAATAAAGCATTTTCCACTGGAAATTTTTTTCTTCCATGCAAACGGTCGCTTGAAAATGGAAAAATGCCACAGTTTGCAACCCCTGACCAAACAAGATGTAATGCACCACTACCATATGTAAGTGCGCTTACGAAACTTGAGGAGAGACTTGTCTCTCTCCGAATTTCATTTTCTCAAATCAGGCCTTGGGGCTTTAAATGACCCTAGATGGGCTTAACAGGATCAATTATTAATGTGCATGTTCAACTAGATGTTTTGCAAAGAGCCTTGCCACAATTCATTAACAATACAATGACAATTGTCGTGGCTCTGAAAATACGTTTGTGATACAAAAATCCTTATCAGAGAGGAAAAGTGCGTGTCCATGCAGTTATGAAAGCATTAAAGGAATTATGTTCGAGGGCCCTGTACAAAGAAAAAAACATTTGTATAAATGACAATTGGAATAGTGTTGTTGCAGAAGAGGATGGCAACTCTGCAGACACTTTCAAAAATCCTAGTGAATTTGATACAAGTGATGAATCAGAGAATGAAATGCATGTTGAAACATTGGTGCATGGATTCACTGATTCACAGTGCATTCATGATTTGCAAGACTTCGTGATTTGCAAGACAAGATTGTTGAAATTGGACCTACTGAGGAGTAGCATCCACTTGGAATATTCAAGGAAAAAATCACTGAGGAAATGAACTTTCCAACACTCTTCTATGGAGATGCATGTGGCATTGATATCACCAAAACGATTCAGTTATCATAAAATAGTCCGATGGGAGCTACTACATTCAAGTAGTTGCTTCTCCTATCACATAACAAATTTGTTTTTCAAAACAACGTGCATAGTAATAGAGAAAGTTATCTCCTGCATGTGGGTCTGAAGAAGAAAAGGATAGTTACAAGGAAGAAAATTGTTGGCCAAGGATGTGAAGTACAAAGTAAACCTGGATAAAATTTTAAAATCTGATATTGGGTACATAGATTTCAAAAACATTCACACCTCCCTTGACTATTTGCAACAAAACAAAAAAAATATTTTTGCAATGATCCAGCAATTGGGCCCACCAACATTTTTTATCAGATTTACAAGTGCAGAGCATTGTTGGGATCTGTTGGTAGTTGTCGTATTTGACCTGCATAGGAAGAGGAAATGTGAAAAAGAAATTGGTGCCCTGGAAAATAATGACATTGACTACCTCATAAGAAAAGACCCAGTAACATGTACTTGCTACTATATACATATAATAAATGCTTTGAGACAATTGATGTGCCATGCTGAAACGTTTTTCGGAAAAATATCGGACTACTTTTTTGTAACTGAGTTTCAGAGTAGGGGAAATGAGCATGACCACACACTGTTATGAATAGAGGGTGCACCAATTTATGGAGCTGATAGCAATTCAGAAATTGAGCAATTTGTGGATAAATACATAACATGCAACATAGATCATTTGGATCCATAACTCGCCAAAGTCCATAGACATTACCATACAAGAAGTTGTAGAAAATGAAAAAACTCGCATTGCAGATACAAGTTTCCTATGCCGCCAATGAGAGCTACAAGAATCATAGAGCCACTTAGTTTAGAGGACAATTTTGTTGTTGAGAAATCTAAATCGTTGTTCGCATTTCTAGACGAAGGACAATTTGATAAGATGATGCGCTTCGATGCCTTCTTGACAAAGGTAAATCTATCAAAAGATGAGTACATCCAAGCCATACAATGTACGCTTAGGCACCCAACAATTTTCCTCAAATGAAAGCTTTCCCATATTTGGAACAACAGTTTCTCCAAGGACATGCTAGTTATGCGGAAAGAAAATACAGATGCGCAGTACGTGCTCAATGCATATGCTGCAACATCTTACTGTACTTTGTATTTGACAAAGGCTGACAAATCTATGACAAGTGTGTTCAGAAGAATACGCAAAGAACATGAGAGAAGTCATATTGATGCGATACAAATGATACACACACTTGGCAATACATTTCTTAATCTTCAACAAATATCTACTCAGCAAGCAATTCACATTTCACTTTCCCTACCCCTCACTTTTAATTCAAGAAAATGTGTCTTCATAAACACATCTCCACTTGAAAAACGCACATTATCCTTAAACCACCAGTTTTGCTACAACAAGAGCCTGACAATTCAGAAGATGTGCTATGTCGTTCTATTGTTGATTGTTACCTCCAATGTCCATCTCCTTTTAGGCCTATATGCTTAGTAGAATTCGTATCACATTACAAAAAAAATGGTGCACCCATATCAAAAAGAAAAAAACCCTCTATCATACGGTTTGTCAAATACAATAAACATTGTGACTATGAAAACTACTGTAGAGAAAAACTGTTGCTATACGTTCTATTCCATGAAAATGAAGAGACATTAAAACATAACTTCCCTACATGGGAGGTTGCGTATGTTGCATTTGAGACTATAGTTCACATCAATGAAGCTAGATTTACCTACAATGTTAATCCAACATGGGGTAATCTAGAAGTTGCAGTTAATGACCTAGAAAACCCTAATGACCATGATCAAACATTCACAAACTGAAAAACAACCATAACTCCTTCTGAGTCCTATGACTTGCAAGTGGATTTATCTCGTCCTCTAGAAGGTGGAAGTGAAAAATGTATCAATCTTGGTTTTCAAGTCACAAAACATCATTTCCTAATTGAAAATAATGAATACCGCAGAATAAGATGTTTGTTGAATCGCGAACAACAAACAATTCTAAAGGACGTTGCTCTTAAAAAACGCTTGAACATGGACAGTCCTATGCACTTTTTCCTTATAGGCGGAGCAAGAACAGGGAATACATTCACAACGAAAGAACTGTTCCAAATGATTATACGAATCTATGATTCAAACAATTCATCTGATCCCATGAAACCAAAGGGCCTAATAGTTGCATACATAGGAAAAGTTGCATATAATGCAGGTGGAACAACGGTCCACTCTACATTTTTTATGCCTTTTAACAAGTCACAATTTCTTCCACATAGCAAGGAAATGTTGGATACATTGTCTAAGCTTTATGAGGAACTCCAACTTTTATTTATAGATGAAGCATCTTTGATTGGAAATCGGTTCTTGTATTCCATTGACAACCGACTAAGAAGCATAAAACATGTGCACACGAAATACTTTGGAAACATGGAAATAGTGACCCATGACTTCTGGAAAGACAATATTAAATTCTTTGAGTTGCATACTACAATGCGGCAGACAGATGAAACATTCATTGCAATTTTGAATAGAATGCGCACAAGCAACCAAACATATGATGACTTAACATATATCAATTCCAAGTGCTTGCGGCCTACACCAAAAGACCCTACGTTCCCTTACCTGTTTTATAGAAATAAAGATGTTGCAATGCATAACAACCACATGCTATCGTCCATGCCTGGCGATGATATCATCATCAACTGAATTGACCTGGAAGAAGACAAGCATGGAAATGTGCTACGTCATGAACATACAGTCACTTTACCTTCTCAGCTTGTCC
The DNA here is from genome assembly GCA_000966675.3 of Picea glauca. Lineage (NCBI taxonomy): Eukaryota > Viridiplantae > Streptophyta > Pinopsida > Pinales > Pinaceae > Picea > Picea glauca. Next base: position 285,017 of record JZKD02S1741699.1, on the reverse strand, counting down.
TCAAATTAGAAATGTTGGTTGAAATATATGCTTGTAACTATGATTCACAGGATGGCTTGGTCAATGGTGTAGATGGAATACTCAAAGGCTGTATGAAAATAGAAAAACTTGATTTCCTTTGGATTAAGTTCCATGAATCGCATATAGGCAAGCGAAAAGAAACCAAGTTGTCTTTTCTATATACTTCAAACACTGGAAGCGATTGGACCCCTGTTTTGCAAATATCAAAGCCAGTATCAACATCAACAAAGATAGGTCGACTAAAGATTCAAAAACAGTTTCCGATTAAACTTGCATGTGCACGTACAGTCCACAGATCACAAGGACTAACACTTGATCATGTTGCATTCTAGCCTTATGGAATTCAGATACATGGACTTGTATACACAACAATGTCCCGTGTTAGAAGCATAGAATCCTTGTATTTACTAAGTCCTCTCACAAAATATAACTTCAAAGTGAAACAAAAAGTTGATATTGAAATGGAATGACTGAGGACCATCGCAAAACGGAAAATGAACTATGATTACCAATTCATACAAACAAATTCATCTGTATCGATTCTGTCACTTAACACATGTAGCTTAAATACACATATGGATGATATACTGAATGACTATGATACAATGCAATCCGATATTCTATGCTTGCAGGAAACACACATGGCATTATGCATGCAGAACAAAAAATTCTCAAATCACAATTGCTATCAAGTTACATTAGACATGGGGTGATGATACTGGTGAAAAAACATGTACCAATTTTGGACCATATACATATCGATGAAAAGAATGTTAAAGTTGTGCTTGCAAAAATATTCTTCTATGGAGCATAAGTTACAATTTTGAATCTGTATGTTGCTCCCCATGCAACATTCTCCAACATAGTAGATGTTATTTCTAATGCATTGGCCCATTTCCATCTGAATGGGCCCATTGTACTTGTAAGAGACTTCAATATCGACATGCTACAAAATAATGACAAAATAAAAGAATTGGAAAACTGCATGTGCAAATACAGTCTCCGCTTTCTTTTGAACAACACAAGCCATGTGCAGAATGAACTTATTGACCATGTCTGGTCGAATGTGCCCATTCCTCAATACAATATACTTATCTTAGACATATATTGGCTTGATCACGATACAATTGGTATTGCACTTGAATTATGAGATATACATCAAACATATTGCAAAGTGATATTTCTATGTTTCAAAGCATATTTGTATAGTTTGTTGCAAAAAAAAACAAAAAATAAATAAAAAGAAAAAAACAAAACAATTATCCAGCTTCTTGGTTTTCCGTGAATTCTACACATACTATTCAATTTACATTATGCAAAAAGAAAAAAAGAAGAAGGTACATCTTTCTAAAAACTGTTTGTTTCTCTATTCAGCTTATTCTACTTTTTTTAGTATTTGTACATAGTACTAGCCTTTTTCCTTTACATGTTAAGTTATGTTCATATTCCTTTTGATTTATGCTTTTGTTCATAGAAAAAAACAGGATAACTACACGCCACAAAGAAATCCTAACCATAGATGTAGACAAATCCATACAAAGGTGCACCTTTTTTATGTCCATGTTCCATACTAAATAGTTTTTCGTTTACTCTAACTGTATTTGTCGAACTTGTTTTCAGCTGTGTTTTTTTATTTTCTCATTTTGCACCTAGAGCCCGCCAACCTACAGGTTCGCCATCCAACATAAATACTATGCTGAACCAGCGAGCCCACAAGTCCACTTGTCAATTTCTATATCGCCCAACTATGGATGTTGTTTGTAGGACACAAAACATTAGAGGCCCAATTTACAATCCGCAAGTGTACGCTCCAACTAACTGGCTAAGTATGGAATGACGTATCTATGCATATTTTGTATGTATTGGTCTGCAAATCCTCTTGTCAATTTGTATATCATTGAGTTGTGGATGCTATTCTTAGGGCATAGAAGAATAGAGGCCCGTTTTTTACCCCGACAGGCAGAGAACCCGCGATGCAAAAAATTGTACATACTCTATAAAATCTCAGCCACACCACAAGTCCGCTTGTCAATTTGTATTTCGCGGAAGTGTGTGTGTTATTTGTAGGACACGAAACAATAGAGACCTATTTTTTGAGCCCGCCAGCCTAAGAACCCGCGATCTAGAAAGTGGCCAAGTATGGAATGCGATATCCGTACATGCTCTGTAAAATCTCATGTCCATACTTTATAAAGGTACATATTTAGTTTTTCCTGGTTTCTAGACATACTAATCTGGTCACCACACAATTCGTGTTCCACATGAATTATGAAATATGCACTCTGAGTCGCATCAAGCCCTTTGGTTTCGTTATCCAATTTTATGGCCGCAGGTTCCCCTCTACGCGTTATCAAACTTTGTCCATGTTCCATACTAAACAGTTTTCCGTTTACTCTGTCTGTATTTGTCGAACTTATTTTTAGTTGTGTTTTTTTATTTTCGCATTTTGCACTTAGAGCATGCCAACTCGAAGGTCCGCCATCGAACATAAATACTATGATGCGCCAGTGATCCCGCCAGTCCACTTGTTAGTTTCTATATCACCCAACTATGGATGTTGTTTGCAGCACACGAAACGTTAGAGGCCCAATTTACAGCTCGCCAGCCCGCAAGTCCGCGATCAAACTAACTAGATAAGTATGGAATAAGGGATCTATGCATATTTTGTATGTATTGGTCCGCAAATCTGCTTGTCAATTTGTATATTGCCGAGTTGTGGATGTTATCTTTAGGGCATGGAACAATAGAGGCCCATTTTTTACCCCGACAGACCAAGAACCTGGGATCCAAAAAAGTGTACATACTTTATAAAATCTCAGCCACCCCGTAAAGCCGCTTGTCAGTTTGTATTTCGCGGAAGTTTGTGTGCTATTTGTAGGATACAGAACAATAGAGACATATTTTTTGAGGCTGCCAGCCCGAGAACCTGCGATCCAGAAAGTGGGCAAGTATGGAATGTGATATCTGTACGTACTTTGTAAAATCTCATGTCCATACTTTATAAAGGTACATATTTAGTTTTCCCTGGTTTCTACACATACTTATCTGGTCAACACACAATTCATGTTCCACATGAATTATGAAATATGCACTGCGAGTCCGACCGAGCCCTTTGGTTTCCTTAGCCAATTTTATGGCTGTGGGCTCCCCTGTACGCGTTATCAAACTCTCATTCCTCGTTTTGTGAGCGTACATCTTGCATCCAAAACTTGGTAATCCATGTCTATGCTCACGGGTTCCCAGACGTCAGAGTGGAATATTGCATGTCCATCTAATCTTGCACCCGAGACTTCGGTGATCTGCAATTGGACCCGAGCTGGAAGCTTGTGACTCTTTTGCTATTTTTCTTTAATTAAATTGTACACTATCAATATTTATTATTAATAACTTAGTACTTGAAACTTATGATAGCTATAATATGAGCCACTCAACCCGCAACTCCGCTTGTCAATTTCTATATCGCCCAACTATGGGTGCTATATGCAGGACACAGAACATTAAAGGCCCAACTTACAGCCCGCAAGTCCACGATCCGACTAACTGGCTAAGTATGGAATAAGGGATCTTTGCATATTTGGTATGTATTGCTTGTTTCTAGGAACCCGCCAACCCTAAAGTCTGTGTGTCAATTTGTATATCGCGGAAATCACTAAAAGTAGAATGTTGAGCCGGCCAACGCGCAAATCCGCTTGTCATTTTGTATATCATGGACACCTGAAACTTTGGTGATCTACAATTGCAATCGGACTCGAACCTTGTGACTCATTTCATTATTTTTTTTAATTAAATTATTCATATTTTAGTACTTGAAAATTGCCATTGTGGGCCCCCAACCCTGCAGCTCGTCTGCCAGTTTGTATATCGTGGAACTGTAATCGGGCAAATCTGGGTACTATTTACAAAACACAGAACAATAGAGGCCCACTTTTCATCCCACTAGCCTGAGAACCCATGATCCAAAGACTCTACATGATTCCCTTTGCTATGCTCCCTGGAAGCCTACAGAAAATCACAGTTTCCATACTTACCTAATTTCCCGCAATTCCGCAAATATACAAACCCTCCACTAAATTGCACCATCATGCCCTCTTACATTTTACACGTTTTTCAACTCTCCTGTCCTCGTTGTCACCTGTAAACTTATTTTGAAGGTAGTCTGACCACTTTTCAGAGTTGCCCATTGCTTCCTTGCTTGCTCTTCCCCGTCTCCGTCACCTTCGCACATGTCCATATTAAGAAGTAATTTATATATATATGTGTGTGTGTGTGTGTGTGTGTGTGTGTGTGTGTGTGTTTTGTTTCTAAATATTTAATGCTAATTGTTCATCATGCAGACACCGTCTAAATTGTCAATGATGGGCGCAAGGCTCGAGAAGTTATGCCATTAATGCAATATTTGCAGATGTTTTTGCTATCGCTTCCCACTGTAAATTTCAAATACCATGGAATGTCATTCGCACACTGTCAGCTTCGTTCCTTCACAGAACCTCCAATCCTTAAATGTTCTTCGTCGTAACCGCCACCTTCGCTCTTCTAAGTATGCAATAATTAAGCTTTACTTCTACCAACTCACCATACAACACACATAGGCATTCTCATTAATGAAGGAATACCTCGGGGAGATTTTCCATTCGCACGCATTGAACCAATGTTTCCAGCGAGTTATATTGCGCCTTCCATTTCTTCATTTCAGGCAGCCTCTAGAGAAAACCGATGTTTTCATAAACTATTGGCGGAAGCTTTACAACATTTATGTACAGATACACTAAACATCTTTGTGCCTGAGGTCCAAAAATTAACAGTCCATCATAAATTTGATAGTTCTGGCAAGCTTCTGGTGCAGGAAAAGGGAAAAAGAATTGCAAGGGAGGTGGACCAACCCGAAATTTAGGGTGAAAAAATGGATCTTGACATTGATCTGGATAGCATATTCTACAACCTTGATTAGCTTGGAGACCCAATTCAACATGGCTACCCAATGGACATAGTTGATACCGAATTTTTTGATGAAGATGAATCCTTCATATTCCAGAGTGTTGTTTTTGAAAGTTAATCAAAAAAATTAATTATTGAAAAAAAAAATGTCAAAAATAAGAAAAGAAAACATCGTTCAGAACTTGACCTTGCCAATATGCAAGGATCCAAAATCTTTCAACTTCACATGGAAATCGCAAATGTTCTTCATGACTGTGTTCGATTCATTGAGGCCAAGAATGCCAAACTAAAGGACCGGATTAAGGAATTAGAGGAAGCTTTGCTTCCTATGCCATTGTTTGGCAGTCCTTTGACAATAGCCATACCTTCGACTCCCTGCACCCCTGCAACAAATCTAAAAGGCTCCTCCAGCTTCCTTGCCTCCTGTAGAGGATATGTGGAGAAAAATATCAACAAAAGAATGGAACTAATTACTAAGGCCTGGGAAACATCACAAAATATGGATTCGGTGGGAAGCAGGGCACATAACTTGCTCCAACTTCTGCAGACAGATTTAAAAAATGAAGAAACTTTCTATTTGCACACAGTCATCCATTTTTCCTTTCATGTCAACAACATGCCAGAAACGACAAGAAGACAACATGGTCTCCCATCCACAAAACGACTCATTCAATTAGAAGCATGCTCAAAAGAAAAGGTGAAGAACCTGTATCTCATCGTCCAGTCATGTGAGCAAACAAAATCAAAGAAAGAAACATTAGTCACGAAGCTGGCAAAAATAGACTTATTCAGAAGGACAAATGACTTCCAGGACCCCAACTTAATCGTCAACTCATTGGCATTAACCAAGAAAGCTTTCGATAAACAACTTGATAATTTTAAGGCCTTGTCTCTAGAAATTTTTTACAAGATTCTTGAATATCATGAGGAAGACATAGACAACTGGCTAGACATCTATTCGGTGCATAATGGAGACATTCATCAGTTTCTGTGTAATGTTTCTATTGATCTAACCAAATTAGAAAATGAACTTTTCAGCATTAAAATCCAGAATGACATCAACGTCGCCCCCTTGAGAAGCTATATTGAAGAGAACTTGAAGTGGGTCCCCGACGAAATCAAACAGCAAAATGCATTAGCAAGAAAATAACAAAATTCCTTCTTGGAACATTCCTATACATCCTTTGTTTATCAGTCCAATTATTCAAGTGGGTCGGCCACGAAAATCAATAGGAATATGCATCAACAAGAAAATACCAAAATTACTTATATGTACCATGCCTGTAAGTGTATAGTCATAGTCCTTTCTTTATCAATCTAGTTATTCCACCTTTTTTGAATATAAATCTATAACGAATGACTGATATCTTCCCATTTCTACTTTTCAAGTATTACACTCTATCGTGTCCCACTTCTTCTTTCCAGTCCTATTTCTTGTACATATTTCTCTTATGGTCCGTGGGAGCCCCAATCTCAGTCTATATGACAAACGCATTTAAATTTCCAGAAATATGTAACAAAGTATTATTTTTTTCATATATTTGAAACAAAACTATTCTTTTGTCTCCTGATATATTTATGTGTTCCTACATTTTTATCTTCAGCTTTGTCGAATGTGAAGACATTCTGTTTATTTTATTTCAGTTTTCTTCCTTTCTGATGCATATTTTTCCCTGTCTGGTCATTTTCAAAATTACATATGCAGTAAATCACACTCAAATTTCACATATCATATTTCACACACACACACACACACACACACACACACACACATATATATATGTCATAAATTTTTCTTCACAACTTTATCTTTGCCACCTGTCCTTCATACTGTTTGCCACATAGGCCATTACAATTCAAATAGTCCAAAGTCCACTTATCAATTTGTATATCGCGGAACTCTAGGTGTTCTTTGTAGGCCACGAAACAACAAAGGCCAAATTTTCTTCCCGCCAGCCCCAGAACTCGCGATGCAACAGCTGACTAACTGTGGATTCAGGGCTTCGTCCATGCTGTATCAAATCTCATCCTCATAGTTTATAAAAGTACATATTTCGTATGTATAAAAGTAAATATCTTCTTTTTAAAATTACATCTTTGGTATGTATAATTTATGTTGTCCAGGGACCTTTAATTTCATAAATTTCAATTTCTTCTCTCCAGGAGCCCTTGTTTTAAGGAAAGCTAATTCAGGGATGTTGGTTTTTTTTTTCTGTTTTTCTCCATGAAACTATGTAACGGGTGTTACTACTATTTTTTTGTGTTTTCTTGTCCACGACTGTATGTAAAAACAAATACTGGAATGCTAAAATTTTTTGACATGAGGTCCTTAAAATTGAAATAGTGCCCAAGTCTGATTGTCAATTTGTATATCGCAGAACTATCGGTGCTTTTTTGTAGGCCACAGAACAACAAAAGTCCAATTTTCCGGCCCACATACCGAGAACCCACCATCCAAAAACTGGCAAAGTATGGTATGAGGGCTCTGTGCATGCTCTTTAAAATCTCATCCTCATATTGTATAAAACTACATATTTCGTATGTATAAAAATAAATATCTACTTTGTAAAATTACATATTTTGTATGTATAAATTATGCATATTTTTCCCTGCCTGATCATTTTCAAAATTACACATGCGGTAAATCACTCACTCAAATTTCACATATCATATTTCACACACACACACACACATATGTGTGTGTGTGTGTGTGTGTTTCTTTAAATTTACAGGAATATGTAAGACATTTTATTATTTTTTCTATATAAATGTCATAAAATTGTGTTTACTTTATCTTTACCACCTGTCCTTACTGCCCGCCACAGAGGCCCTTACAATTCAAATAGCCTGAACTCCGCTTGTCAATTTGTATATCGTGGAACCCTGGGTATTCTTTGTAGGCCACAGAACAGTAGAGGCCCATTTTTCAGCCCGCCAGCCCGAGAACCCGTGATGCAAAAACTATATATGTTTCTTTAAATTTACAGAAATATGTAAGACGTTTTATTATTTTTTCTATATAAATGTCATAAAATTGTGTTCACAACTTTATATTTATCACCTTTCCTTCTTACTGCTTGCCACAGAGGCTCTTACAATTCAAATAGTCTAAACTTCGTTTGTCAATTTGTATATCGAGGAACTATGGGTATTCTTTGTAGGCCACGGAACAGCAAAGGCCCATTTTTCAGCCCGCCAGCCCGAGAACCCACGATGCAAAAACTGGCTAAGTATGGATTCATGGCTCCGTGCGTACTCTATAAAATGTCATCCCCATACTCTATAAAAGTACATATTTCGTATGTATAAAAGTAAATATTATCTTTATAAAATTGCATCTTTGGTATGTATAATTTATGTTGTCTAGGAACCTTTAATTTCATAAATTTCAATTTCTTGTGTCCAGGAACCCTTGTTTTAAGAAAAGCTATTTTGGGAATGCTAGTTTTTTTTGTGCTCTTCTCCACGAACCTATGTAACAGACGTTACTACTATTGTTTTTTGTTTTTTGTCCACGAGCGTATGTAAAACATATGTAAAGAATATTATTTCGGGAATGCTAAATGTTTTTGACATGATGCCTTTAAAATTCTAAAAGTCCGGAAGTCCAATTGTCAGTATGTATATCACGGAACTATCAGTGCTTTTTGTAGGGAACGGAAGAACAAAAGCCCAATTTTCAGCCCGACATCCCGAGACCCGCCATCCAAAAAATGGTTAAGTATGGAATGAGGGCTTCTCTTTGTAAATATACATATTTTGTATGTATAAATTACACTATCCAGGAACCTTTCATTTCATAAATTTCAATTTCTATTGTGTCCACGATCCCTTCTTTTAAAGAAAACTAAGTTAGGAATGCTAAATTTTTTTTGTGTTTTTTGTCAAAAAACCTATGTAACAAACATTACCACTATTTTTTCCTCCTTTTTCCCACGAACCCATGAACTTCAACTTCCTGCCCATGTATCTGTACTCCATCGCATTTATTTCCTTTACCACGGATGGAGTGCTAGTAAAGCACATGCGTCGAGCAGAGCATCTAGGAGCAATCCTCTGTGGCATCAACCATGTGACGACCGCGTGTCTGTCCCTCCCACCTACCTCATGACTTTAAGTTCATCTTGCTCGAGGCAGGCTGCCATTACTCTCAGTGCACCCTGCTCTGCCTTCACATCCTTTTGATGGACCACAACCCTCGCTCGGCCTTTATTCTGCATGTCCAACCATTTATGGAACCTCACCAGCTCCCTGACCTATTTCAATTGCTCCAGTGGCTCCAGATGGCTCATTCTTTCCTAGTTTTTCTTCTCATAGCTCGACCTCCTGCCCATCCTTTCACTGCTCTACTTTTTTCCTCTCCTGCACTGTTCCTGGTGCATTTTCTCTCTCCCACTGTCCCGGAGATGCCCCGGCTATGAGGGAAGTCGAAACGCAAGTTAGCCTGGTAGCCAAATCGACCCCGCCTAGTCCTCCGTCCCTCACTTGGTCCCTCCCTGTTATCCTCCTCCTCTTCAATCACCTCGTCCTCCTCCCTGGTGCAGTCGAATCCCACTTCTCTCCCGCCCCTTGCTACATCCCTTGCCAACAAAATGGAGGGGCTGGACTGCTCAGGGGCCTCACTGGACTACAACCCAGGACCTTTAGGCAATTCGGCCTCTGTTTTACACCTAGGCCATTTAGCTCCTCCCAACTCTCCATCTACCCAGTCACTTTAGGACCAGCGTCACGACGCCCAACTTCAGATGGAGGGTCCAAAAGCCAGTCAAAATTCGTGACGGTAACCCCAATCTCGAGTCAGTTTCAATGCTGACCTAGAATGCGAGTGACAAACATGCCTTGCACTGGTGCAGAGCCTGGTATTCGACCTGTGTCAGGACATGGACAACCTATGGTTCCTCCTAGAGACCCTGGAAGGAAAAGCCTCTCAACTCCTGCAATTGCTCTCTGCGTTACAGGGTTCTCATCACCTCCCAGCAGAGGCAGTCCAAGCAGCAACAACCCAACCAGTGGCAACCTCGATACCAGTGTTGGCACTGGAAACTTTGTTCCACGCAGAGGCAGACTGCAAGGAGTAGAGGCTTCCATCACAGCCGAAGGATGTCCAGAAGGAAGAGCACGTGCCATCACAGACGGAGGACTCCATGCAACTGGACCGGACACCAGTCGAGGAGGAGACACCTCCTCCTGGGGACACGACATTTGGTGCCTTCTTCATAGTCGCGTCGCCGCACTACAACCCATACCAGTGATCTGTCTATTTTTTTTTCATGTGCATGGCGACCTTTCATGCATTTGTCCATGTTCATTATAGTTATGTTGTCTACACTTTCCACAGTTGTAACGGCCACCGTTAGGGGCCAGAATTTTGAAATCTTTTTGCGTTAGTAATAGTCTACACTTCAGTTATGAAGCAGTTCAGTTGGTTGAGCTGGTTTCCCCTCAGGGCAGCTTAGTATTTACAGCTTGAAACCATGGAAATTCTCTGTAGTCCTTCATTTTGACAGAGTTTTATACAATTTTACTTATAAAAACAAATATTGAATAAAATTTAAATAATTGTTTATACTATTCATTAAGTAAAAAATGTTATAGCATTATATAAATTACTATAAATCTTCATACAATGTTACAATATTCTATAAATAAATCAGTCTCATGTATATGACGAAATTGTTGGGTGAAAAATGTATATGACAGAAGTGTTTGGTGCAAAATGTATATCACGGAACACACTGGACATGAAACATGAAACGAGTGAACCTACGACCGCAAACCCGCGACCTTCACAAAACCAAGTTCCCTAGGAGAAGAAGAAGGAACTGAAGAAGGATTCAGGCCATCTTGGAGAGGCATATCAGGAGAAAAGAAAGGTGCCAAGCCTCCTTCAATAATTTTAGGGGAATTTTTGTAAGTTTTCTATGAGGATTTCTTCTGAATGGTAACATTTGATCTCCCTTCTTTCAAAGGATCAAATTTATTGCTTATTTCTAGAGGGGTCTTAGTTAAAATGTCTTTGTAAGAAGGTGTTTTGTCTTTACAGAGACCTTCATTTTCCACCAACTCCTTGGAAGAAATAATCTTATCAACCCTATGTTCAGATAAAAGAGTTAGAGGCTCGATATAACCATCCAAAGAACCCAAAGGCTTACCCTGTAACCCATGACATTGATTAGACAAAGGAAAATTCAACTCCTTTTCATGAACATTACGACAAGTTGCATCCATTGAAATTTTAGGAGTTTGGAAATCCATAGGGTTAATATACTTCTCAATCAAAGGGTCCTCTTGCTCACTTCTTTCTAATGATAACCCTAAAGGATTCTTGAAATTATTCATCACTAATTCCAAGAACCCTCCAAAAATTTCAACAATCCAATCCCCATGTTTCAACAACGAATCAATGTCATTTTAGAAAGTGAATTGAAAAAGGAAGGGAAAAAGATTTTCATCTTAGCTAAAAAATAATCCTACTCAAACCCACACTGCGTATTATCTTCTAACGGTGGAGGGTATTTTTCCAAAGTTGATTCAGATCTCCATCCTTGGACCCTACTTCTTTCTTCAGTTCTGGGCAATTTGCTTTTATGTGGCCCGTCTGTCTATAGTAATGGCATCAAAAAGGTTCTCTCCAATTATCCAAAATTTGAATAAAGGATCTATCGTCTGTAAGAATTTATATTTCATCAGGTAACCCCAAGTCCAAATCTACCTCCACTAGAATCCACACAATTCTTTTATTGTTCCATGTAAGAGCCTTCTCATCAAATAAAACAAATTTTCCTATCGTATTTACAATTTCATCAAATACGTTTTATTCCCAAAACTCGATAGGAAAATCAGGTAGAAGTAACCATACAAAACTTTTTGAGAAAGTTCATGTATAAAGGTTAAAACCCAAAGTCCACCTCTTAAGCATTAACACCCCTTTGATAAATTATATGTATAAGGGTTAAAACCTGGAGTCCACCTCTTAAGCATTAACACTCCTTTTATAAAAAGTGAAAGCATATACTAATGGTTTCCAAAAGGTCTAGATCCATTGTTTAAAGTGAGCCTTCAACATCTTGATGTAGAAGAATTCTCCAACTAGGGATTTCTCCTTACTTTTAGGGTTTTTTCTTTCAGATTATTCTTTGTTGCTTCTCCAAAATTTTTGTTCCTACCACTTCCAACGCTTATGTTGTCCTTTCCTTCCCTATACAGAATCACATCCCCCAATTGTGTTGAAGAGAATTTTGAAGGATGGGATCTTATTTCCTTATGAGTAAGCTCAGCTACATGAGGAACCGAGGAGCCAACATGAATAGAAGAAGCATTAAACCATTTTTCCCCTGTCTAGGGAGCCTCGTTTTACATGTTATATTTGTAAATGCGGAAACAAAAATATCATAAGCCAAGCATAGTCACACAAAATTAAAAAACACATAGATTTACGTGGTTCACCCAAGATTTGGGCTACATCCACCAAGCAAAGGCATCAATTGTCTTATTATTCAGATCATGGAGACTACAATAGAATCCTTCTACATCTCTCCCTCACTCTGTCAGCCTCTATGGGCATACACGAATTTATATTAATCTACACATGAAACTGATTTATTTAATGCAGTCATATCCAAATCTAATTTGGTCTCATTAGTTACAACAAATACTGAATTATAGGATCTAAAATCCTAATCTTGGGAATTCGTTGTCACCGTTTAACAATCTCCACCTTGACAACAATTAACCTGATACCTTGCTGCTTCTTTTGTTCATTACCTTTTTTGCAAGCCAAGAGAAGCCAAGCATCATCGTAGCCACTAACAATATTGGTTTTGTGAACATGTCTGCGCAGTTCTCTTTTGTATGCACTTTCTCAAGAGAAACTCCACATTCATCGATGACCTGTCTTACAAAATGGTATTTGATAGGTATATGTTTTGTTTTACTGTGGTAGGTTGGATTCTTAGCCAAGTGAATAGCACTTTGACTATCACAAAGTAACTTTACTTTGTCCTGCATCCTTCCAAACTCACCAA
>JZKD02S1741699.1:243434-256083 GCA_000966675.3 Picea glauca | reverse complement strand
TGATATTAAATATCTTTAAGAGTATAAATCAATTAATGTAACTATTCTTATCAATCAAAATATTTTTCTTTGAAAATTAATGTCGCAAGATTAAGTAAATTTTTAGGGTCTTTTTATTTAATTCAAGAGGAAAGGGGATTTGATTGAACATTTTAAAAGACAAATGAAGGGATTCACCAAACAAATTTGTGTATTAAAGGATAAATAAGTGTTCTCTACGTGGTAAAATGTTATAAACTAGATGATATTAGGGACATGTACAACACATATATTTTGGATTAGGTTCAATTAATAACCTATTCTCATTTAAGCTAAGAATACCATATTATGATATTCAATTAAGGAGTAGGTTATTTATTTGCTCAAACTTGTGAAAACAACCACCTTTTCACCCAGAGCTTTGCTAATTTTACCTAATATTTTGTAAGTATGTGCCTGCATTGTTATTCAAATTAGGAAGACACACTTTTAATTAGAATTGAAGTGGATTAGGAATAAATAAGAAACACCTCAAGAAATGTTGGAATAATCCCATCTTTAGATTGATTAAAAACAATCAGTGTAATGTTGTTGATAGTCGAGGGTTAGTTGGATAGTCGAATAGTGAAACCAATTAAGAATGGTCTCAACCATGTCAACATGTGTTGGCTAAGGATAAAAAGTTAGAGATATATTCATACCTAAGGTAATAAAGTTGACTATATATTTCTTATGGGCGTTAGCTATGCATTGGGTTATATATAGATGATCAAATGGATCAATCTATAGTAACATTTTCCATGTGTTGATTTATGTTCATTTGTGCTTTAGTTCTATACTATTGTAGTCAACATCACCTCTTCTTGGAATTCATTATTCTTCATTTTTTTAATTCCTTGGTCCTCCAACATGGTATCATGGTTGTTCATTAGCAACGAAGCCTATTGTCTACAAGTTTCTTTGGAGGTTCTTGATTGTCTATGCATTCCTATTGAATTAGATCTCTCTAGTATATTGACTTAGATTTCAAATTGTAGATTGGATTAGGGTTTTGTAGAGTGATTATGATTTTAAAACAAGAAATTATGGTTTTGAATGGACATAACTATGGCATGTGGGCACAAGATATGGAAACATTTTTAAAGAGTAAAACACTTTGGTAGGTTAGAAAAATTGTGGCTCTAGACATTAACAATGAAAAGACAAGTTATCTTAATGGGAAGAAGGATGAACTTGTAGGATTCATTATGACCTACATCTTAAAGGAGATTCATTTTAATACAAGGAAGATTGAATGTCCGAATAAATTCCAGAAGAATTTTAAGACACTCTTAAAGAATATCAACAAGCGCCAAGTTATGTAGATTGAGAAAGAGTTGATTTCTTGTAATCCTCTCCCCTTTGGGAAGATTGAAGACTATTTGGCTCGCATGAAGGAGATTTATTTAAAATTGGGTCATTATGGAAAGGATTGTTTGAAGAATGAAAATCAACTTATAGAAATTATATTTGATGAATCTAAAGAAATCCTATGATGTTTTCTATTTGACATTCCCTTCTAGTTAGGTTTCCAAAAAAGAAGATGGTAAGGACTATACTTTTGATTCTTTCTATGATTGTCTAATTAAAGAACATGAAAAGTTTCTTAATGAAAGTTAACTTGAGAATAAGAAACAAGATCATATCATTAAGTGAAAAGTTTAACATAACTACAACAAAAGAGGTTGAGAATGAAATCAACATAAATATCATGGAGATTACCCTGAAGGATTGCATCTACCAAACCGACATAAAGAAGCATGATGATTAGTCATAAAATAAGAAATGTAAGAAGAAGAAGATCATACAATATTGTGGAAATAAAGGACATATCGAGAAGGTTTGATGGAAGAGAACAAAATATCTTAAGGATAAGGTCAATAAGCTTGAAGGTGAGGTGTTGACTAGTTGATCAACCAACCTACAACGTCAAATTTTAGAAGGTGAGGGAGATACCTATACTTTCTCCATTAGTACTTTTTAGGAATTTCATGCTCATACTTATAAAAGTGAGTGGATACTTGATCTTGATGTACTCATCATATGGTAAGGATGATTCTCTTCTCTTTTCATTGAATAAGGATAAACAAGAAGAAAAGTTTTTGCAAAATATTATGCACTTATTGTTGCTAATTGTGGTAGGCTTGAATGTCAAAATGGTGTGATTAGTGATGTGGATCATGTACTGATTTTGAGTGGGAATTCACTGTATATACCCCAACTAACTTGGATTGACCTTAAGGTTGAATTATAACTTCATAATGTTTTTGTGAATAATATTAGCAACTTCACACAACCAAGAAAGAAAAACTTATGGCCTTTGTTAGTAGGATACCTCATGCTAGCATGAAGTTAATTGAGGCAGTGGAAGGACTAGTGTATAAATTTTGCATGATAACACCATGCCTTCTTCTAACCAGAAGGATGTACTAAAATTAAGAAGGGGTTGTATCTACCATGAACCACACATTAAAAAAAAATCTCAACACAAAACAAATATGAGAGATTCAAGAATGAGGCCAAGACATTGAACTTGGGAAAAAGATCTTTTGAGAAATGAAAGCCTTGGTATGTTAGAATAAACAAACTATGCACTGCATGTTGTTGTACATACAGCATAGAATTTGGTGATTGTTATGACACATGCATATAGATTTGTTGTGTTTTTCATTCTAACCATGTGTGGTAATGCTTAGTGATAATATTGCCAACTTCATCAAGAGACTTTACTCATATGATCATTTCTAATAGGCTAGAGGGRCAAACTTAYTATGAAAACACTTGTTTATATGGGACATGCATCAAGTGTGGTGAAATGAAATTATTGAGTTAGGGMATTCATGAGAGCRAAGAGCRCAAAYTTGGTGAGTGATATCCTAGGCCAYTGACTTTCTCTAATTTAGAATTTATTTTCTATCAAACTTTGCTTAGAAATTTGACTTGGTAAATTAATGYTAGWGTTCAATTTTGTTGAGTTATCTTTGTKCCACTAGGTACAAGTTTGYGATTTCATCCARGAATTAATYRGGAAAAAATMRRAAATATGTTTRGCATATCCATGTGGCTCGATGGTAGGATGAGTAGKCTAAAATTTGTAGATATACCTTTCTCATTGGTATTATACTTTACATAGTTTATTCTTTCGAGAAATACATCCTCTAGCCCTAAATGAGATTCAAAGTGAATATTTTTTTTTTTTTAAATAAAAAATAGAACCTGTTATATTAAGCTTTCAAAAAAGGATAGACATTTGGCATACATATGCCAGCTATCCTGCCTATACAAGAAACCAGGACAGCTAGCCTGTCCACAATAGCAAGCAAAATTAGGTGTAATGTTTCGCCACCCTGCCTGAAGGAATCCAGCGATTATGTCCATTATGCTCAATAGTAAAAGAAAAACTATGCTAGAGATAATTATGCTAAGAACTAGAGAGCTATGACTCTGATAAAAAATAACTGAAAAGAGCATGGAGACCATAAGGAAGACCAGAACCTATTCAGTCGAAGTTGCATCCATTGATAGGGAGGACGAAGGCCTGCGCACAAGTGGGGCATTGGTGTCGTGGAGTAGCTTTGGAGTAGGCCGCGTACAATATATCTAGGTGCTGGCTGACTCGCATAGCTCTGAAGATTTGATCCTCCACGAGGCTGCGCACTTCAAAAATCAAATTTAGGTGTTCAGGATGCAGGAACGGCGACGAAGGTGGCGAATTCCTTTCAGACTCCGCTTCTTTTTGACTCGGCGTCGTCCTCTGCTACTACGTGTCAGAAATATGCTCCAGCTACACCTCCTCCGCTTCCCTTTCGTTGTAATCCAACGATGTCCTCTGCATCCGCGCCCCAGCGATGGATTCCGGTGGCTCCTCCTCCACAGGGCAAGCCACGAAAGTTGCACTTGGAGCTATGGTGGGCACTGGAGAATTACCTAAATTGGGTGCAGTTGACGTGTGTCTAAAGCTCGTCGGAGGATCCCAATTGTCCGAGATAATGAAAATCTGTCTCTCGGAAAAATCCAGTGGAAGTGTGATGGATAGGTCCTCCTCAACGTAAGTTCGAGGCGGCGAGTTTCCTACAATGGCGCCAACCCTGCGTTTTTCCTTAGCCAAAAGCATAGCTCTGGCAAACCTCTGATGTCGTTTCCTCCGTGAGTCCACTGCGTACCAGCCAGCGCCTCGACGAGGCCTACCCTTACCCGTGGTATGGTGAGGGCTAGGGCAGAACCTCCTGCGCGGCGGTGCTGAACCTACTGAAACAAATTCAAATGCGAAGTGGTAGGTCCGTTCAAACTAAAATATGCATAACCCATAGGTACCAGCATTAACGTCGAGAGATTAATGCTCTGGCTGGCTGTCCCCTGCCCAAGCGCGAGGAGCTCCATCATAATCCGGTGGTCTACGACGGCGAGGGATCTAATAACTGCCCGCAGCCAGGAGTAGGGGCCCCCATAAATGGCCCCCCCGTTGGCACCTCCACGTGCCCAAACTGCCCACATGTCACCCCATCCGAGGGTAGGAGATCCTTGTCGGCTAGGAGTTGACATTGTTGAGATATGTCGGAGGCTTCGGGGGATCGAGCGTCCCAGATTATGTGTTCCAGTTCTCTCTGGACTCCTTCGTTTTCCAGGTGATCAGCCACTCCATTTTCCTTCCTCTTAACGTGGGAGGGAATGATGCTGAAGCTGCGATTGAGTAAGTTGTTGAAGTTCTCAAGAAGTCATGCCAGTCGCTAGCTGGGTGAGATTTTTTGCGGATTGCCCCCATGCAGGATCTTGGTGATTAGCTGGATGATGATTTGTGAGTCCCCTTCCAGAATTATTTTGTGACTGGATAGGGAGATGGCTTCTTGGAGGCCCTGTAGTAGACCTGTTAGTTCCGCTACATTGTTTTTGGTTTCCCCCAGGTATCCTGCTGCCAAGGCTAGAATTTCCCCAATAGAATTTTTTATCACCGCCCCGTAGCCTGCGGGTCCTGGGTTGCCCTTTGAGGCTCCATCAAAATTGATTTTTAAAAATCCATTGGGGGGGGGGTCCAAGTGCATGGGTTGGGGGTTCGAGTCTTGGGAGCAGGGCCTGTCACCAGGTCACTTAGATTGAGTTGCCATCTTTGAAGAGTACTTAATTCTTCATTGTGACAGACCCGGTCTCTCGCTTGCCAGCTCTTGCTTCGGATTGTTTCCTTGATATGAGTGGCCACTCTGTCCCAGGTAAGCTCTGGAGTGGATTCCTTGGAGTGAAAGATGCGTTTGTTTCTCTCCTTCCATATTTGCCAAAGAATGAAACCTGGGAGAAGTATCCAGATGTGGTTCAGGATGGGGTGGTTGAAGGTGATTGCGCCCCAGTGCTCGATGTTGTCTTTGATGTTACCTCTGTTTTGATTGGATCTGTGCATGATTTCAGCCCCCTGATCCCAAACCGCTTGGCTGTAGTGACAACCATTGAAAAGATGCTCCTTGGTTTCTTCTTGGCAGTGACATAAAGCACATATGGAGGGCCTAATAAAACCCCTTTTCTGGAGGTTGTCCCACGTCAAAATTCGATTATGAATAATTAGCCAAAGGAAGGTAGAGACCTTCGGCCAGAGGGCCTTGTCCCAAATCTTACTCCAGATGGTGTCATTTTCCTGATTGTGATAGTTGCCTTGTATGTAGTAGGCTTCTTTTACCGAGAAGTTGCCTGAGGCCGAGTGCCCCCATCGAAGGATATAAGGTCCATCCTTGATGGGGATTTTCCTGTGTGCTACTTCATTTTTCCAGGTCGATAGGTCAACATTGGGAGGAATTCCTAGCTCTTGACTAGAGGTCTTCCACTGCCTCCAATTTTGGCTCACTTCCAGAGGTTTCCAGAGGTCTTTTACCTTTAGTGAAGGCACTTGATTGAGGACATGTTATAGAGGTGTAAGCTCAGCAAGTTCAGTTAGAGGCTTGAGTTGTTGCCATGAATCTAGCCAAAACTCTGCACTGTCGCCATTGTGTATCTCCCAAAAAGCGTGCTTCTGCACTAAGTCTTTGTTTTGCCAAGATGTGTTCCAGATGTTCGAACCCTGTATTCTGGTGTTGTGTCGGATCAGTTGATCAGGATGCATTGTGGAGGCATATTTGTTCTTCCAAATTTGTGCCCATAATGCATCTGACGTTTTCATCCATCGCCACCAAATCTTGGCTCCCATTATCTGATTAAGCCTGCCAGGGTCGCGAAGCCCAAGGACTCCCGTATTTTTAGGAGCACAGACCTTGCCCCAACTCACCAAAGCCCATTTCTTGTTCAGTTGCAGACCTTTCCAGAGGAAGTTTCTCTATATATTTCTGATAGCTCTGATGATTTGTTTGGGTGCGGCTAGAGCTGTGAAAAGATAAGTTTGGAGGGTTTGAAGGACCGATTTTAGCAAGACCCATCTAGCTGCAATGTTTAGGGGTCTGAAGGTCCAGTTGGCCAGACAGTTTGAGATAGAAAGGAGGAGGTTGTCCCATGAGATGGACTTGGCAGGCGCTCCCGTGAGAGGAATGCCCAGGTAATTGGACGGAAGGGAGCTCCTAGGGATGCCCAGGATTCTAGAAATGTGTAATTGGACCGTTGTTGGAGTGTTAAAAAAGAAAATCTTGGATTTGTCGAGGTTTAGCATCATGCCCGAAGCTTCGGTGAAGTCAGACAGGATGGAATTGAGCTTTTGGGCTTCTCATGCAGTGGGAGAGTTCATGAGGAGGGTATCATCCACGAATTGGCTATGAGAGGGGGACGGTTTGATGTTGTGCAGGGGAAGGCCTTTGAGGCTGCCTTCCTGGACAACTGACTTGATGTAGCGTCCCAGGCCCTCTGCCATTAGGACAAAAAGGAAGGGTGAAAGTGGATCCCCCTGTCGAATGCCCCTAGAGGCCGAGAAGGGCCGGGAGGGAACCCCATTTACTAGGATTGAGAAGAAAGTCGTGGAGGTGAGATTCATGATCTAGCTAACCCAAGTTTGATCAAAACCAAAGGAAATTAGGATGGCTTTAAGATAATGCCAACTGGCTTTGTCGAAGGCTTTTGAGAGGTCCAGTTTGATTAGCATACCTGGGATTTTTGCTGATTTGAGGGAGTTGATTACCTCATGCGCTAGAATGACGCTGTCCATAATCTGCCTACCTTCCACGTAGCCAGCTTGTTCTTTGGAGATGACAAAGGGAAAAATTGGCTTGATTTGGTTTGCAATTACCTTGGTAATGATCTTATATATGACATTGCACAGGGCTATGGATCTAAAGTGCTTGGGGTTGGTGACTCGCTCCTCCTTCAGAATGAGAGTGAGGAAGGTGGCATTGAAAGCTTGAAGAACTTGGCCCGAGGTACGTGACTCCTCGACCACTCCCAAACGTCCTTCCTTATAATATCCCAACAGTGATGGAAGAAGTCTGTAGTGAAGCCATCAGGGCCTGGTGCCTTTCCAAGGGGCATGTCCTTTGTTGCTTGATCCACCTCCTCCTGGGTGACTGGCCTTGTTAGAGAAACATTCTGTTCAGGGGTGATGAGTGAGGGGATGTGACTGGTAACTCGTGTGATGGCTTCCTCTCGATTCTGCTTGTTTTCCGTCATGAGGTTCTGATAATGTCGTATGAGCTCTTCTTCGATGTGTTCGTGCTCTCGTAGCAGGTTACCATGCTCATCCTCCAGATGGGTTATTCTGTTGATGTGCCGCCTGTGGATCATTGTCCTATGGAAAAAAAATTGTGTTCTTTTCCTCTTCCTTGAGACACTGCACCCTAGATTTTTGTCTCCAGAGGATTTCTTCCTGCTGTCTTCTCTGCTCTAAGTGCGATTGTAGTTTCTCCTCCTCCTTCATGAGCTCAGGAGTTCGAGTTTCGGTTATGAAGATTTTTTGTATCTCGGCTAGCCTATTCTCGGCATCCTTGATGCTCTGAAATATGTCTCCAAAGGTGTTTCTATTCCAATATTTGAGCATTTGCTTGAAGTTTTTAAGTCGTTGCTAAAATTTGTACATCTTGGTGTCATGGTCTACCTCATCTTGGTTCCACCAGGTTTTCTCTAGGTGCTGGAAGTCTGGGTGGGTGAGCCAGAATTTTTTGAACTGGAAGGGTTTAAGCGTGAGGGTGGTTTCTGCTGCGATCTG
This sequence comes from Picea glauca, assembly GCA_000966675.3. NCBI lineage: Eukaryota > Viridiplantae > Streptophyta > Pinopsida > Pinales > Pinaceae > Picea > Picea glauca. The sequence continues at coordinate 247,964 of JZKD02S1741699.1, read as the reverse complement.
AAGGGAAATGGGCCATTGATCTGAGCCTGCTTTGGGGAGGATTGAACTTTCCATGTAGAGACCACTTTCTATCAGCTCTTCTGCGACAAGGAAGTGGTCAAGCCGGCATGCCACATGATGACTACCTGATCTGCAGTTGGACCAGGTGAAGGTTCCATTGTTGTTTTCTATATCCACAAGATTTAATTGTTCAGGAAGGGTTTTTAACTTACCGTTGTCTGGCTCAAGTCGCTTTCTACCACTAGCTTTCTCCTCCAGTGACATTATCATGTTGAAATCGCCTCCCAGGATCGAGTTGGACGTGGTTACCAAGTCTTTAACGTGGGCCAGCTTGTCCATGAACTTGTTTTTTCCTATTGTCCTTGAGGGCTGTAAACATTGGTGATGGTCCCCTCTTGATTCGAGCCTATTACTTCAAAGTGGGCTGATAGGGTTCCTGTGGTTGAGAAGGGCTCGCTGAGGACGGTGTGGTTTGGTTTCAACAGAATGGCTAGGCCTCCTGAGGCTCCCGCTGCATCTGTGTAGAAGTAGTTGCAGTTTTTCCAAATGCATTGGAAGATGTTTTCCGCTTCTATTCCTACACATTTTGTTTCCTGTAGCATTAGGATGTCTGGTCTTTCCCCCTTGATATAGTCCCTAAGGATTCTTTGCTTAGATCTTCCATTGAGTCCTCTTATATTCCAGGTTATGAGATTCATCATTAGGTAGAAGAGTGTGGGTGGAGGTATCCCTCCGAGAGCTTCTGAATCTGACCTGAGTTGATCATGAGGTTTCCTGCTTCTTTGATTAGTTGATGTGCCGGTTTTCGCCCTCGCCTCTTATTCTCACGTGGGATTTTATTATATCCGGAGCTTGATTCTATGGCAATACCAAGGCGGGCTGTGGATCCTGTCGTTGAGTCGAGGAAGACTTTATGCACCTTTCTGAGCTTATCTTTTGGGAGGCCTTGCAGATCTCGTAAGTTGAGAGCTTCTTCCAGTTTTTTGAAGTCTATTCCTGCTAGGTCTTGGGCGTCCAACTACATTGGTGTATCTCCATATGCGTCCCCCCTTTCCTCGGCATGGGTTTCTTTGTTCTGGTCAGGGGGGGCATATGGCTCGGATCTGTACCTATCTTTGTTCCATTGTGCAGATCTTGGATTTCCGCTTCCTCAGGGAGCTGGCTTAGGATGTCATAGGCATTCTTGGTCGAAATTCCAGGTTTGGGGCCGACTACTTGCTTTCGAGGGGGTTCCTCTTCCTTGATTGTATTGTCATGAAGCCATCCTTCTGCGTACTCTGATCAGCTTTGGGAGCGGGCTGATTCAGCGAGCAGTCCCGAAACAGGTGGCCATGCTCATGGCATCTTCTGCATATAAACAAGATGTGTTCATAATCGAGGGTTTGCGACCAGTCCTCGTCCTGATACTCCAGTATTACTGCTCTTGGTAGGGCTTGAGCGATGTTCATGTACACACATATTCAGGCATATGAGGTGTATTTTCGCTGCTTTGTGGCTTCTGAGGCTTTGACATATTGGTCGATTGTGTTTCCTATTCCCATAAGAATCTCCTCCAGCCAGAACTCCTGCGGGAGGGAATAGAGGCGAATCCAGACGGGTGCCATTGAGAAGTCTTCCTTATCCGGGCTGAAGCGCTCTATCCAGAACCTGAGAAATAGCCCTGTTGAGTTGAAAATTTATGGGCCATTCTCAAAGATGCAATCTTTGTCTTCTAGGTTATATAGTATGATCGTGAAGAAGCCTTTTGAACTAAGATGAACCTTGTAGTCTCCCCTGGGGTTCCACCAGTGTTTGATCCATTTGTTTAGGTCCCTTTCTGATGGCCAGAGTCCCAGGAACTTGCCAATGAGGGCGTGTTCTTGCATGAACTGGGTATGCTCACCAACCCTGGTTGAGCTTATGAGGTATCTGGGCGCTTTATCCATTTGAGGGATGCATTTTCTGGGCTCCCATCCTCAAGGCTCTTTGGGATGGGATGTGCTGGCTTTCGTTTCCATTTCCTTTCTGAAACCCTGTTCTTTGGTGAGGAGCTCCTCACGGATTTGCTGCGGCAGCTCAAAAGTAGGTCGCTTCGATCTCTTGCCCACTCTATCATTAGCGGTTATGTTACTGTAAGAGGGGGGTTTCCCCCCCCTCCTCATTTCCCATGTCTACAGACCAGAGCCGGTGATGGTTCACCCAGGGCTAGTTGGTAGTTGGGCTGCAGAGTGTACTGGATCGGTCAGACAGGGGCACGAATGGGCTTCAGGCTTCGATAATGCAACGCAATATTTTACAATCTCATATATCATTCAAAGTGAATATTATCATTCATAGTAGGTTTTATTTATTTTCCATATCACATATAGGCATGGTGTAGATAATAGTGAAGACAAATGGGTAATATTTAAGGAGTACCACTCCTATATATGTGATGATAGTTTCCATGAATTTTGGTGATGCTCAAAATATGCATTCAAACACAAACACTCAAAACACTCGTGTAAGGGGGTTAGTGCAATGGGTAATATTGAAGGAGTATCATTCCTATGTGTGTGATTATAGGTGCTATGACTTATGTTGATGCTCAAAATACGCGTTCAAAAACCAACACTCAAAACACTCTTGTAAGTGGGATAGTGCAAGCCAATGTTTCCCTCTCATGACACATTAGTTGTAATGGAAATATGGAAAAAAATAATATTATTTTGACTAAGACTAATTATTAGAGGTACATGCAAATGTTATTAGAATATGGTTTAAAAGGATGAAACACAAGAAATTGAAATAGTTTCCAAAATATTTAACTTTTATGTGGAAAATTGATATAACTTAGAAAACTTCACATTCTTCTAAGCGTGGTATCTTACTTTACCTCTAAAATATAATGCATATGTCTATGTTAAGAGGTTGGTTTAGTATCTAAATGAGAGAATTTATTGAAACAAATTTTCACATTTGTAAATAATAGTTAGTTCTTATGTGTTACTATTTTTCCATATTTTTTAATGTTGATTTTATATTATTTTAAATTAATAAATTCAATAAAGACCTGAAATTACGACGTCAAGTGTTATGACTAATAGGGATTTGGAAAAATGGATATGTTTTTTTTATGCAACTTGTACCACCAAGTTTGTCAATATGAAGCTATAACCAAAGCAACCAACTGGTCCAACATGTAGAGGAAAATAGGTAGTCCCACCAATGTTTTTTGAATTTATAAGAATGGGCACATATTTTTATTACATAAATCATACCATTGCAAAACTCCCCTCACATTTAGCATTAGGACCTATGTTTCAAAACAAAATATTTATAATTAAGACCTATTCTCTTCTCTTGGGTATAATCAAAGCCCCTAGGCCCATCCTCTTTGTAAAAAACTCCACTAATCCCCTTTACTCTCCCATCGGGGAATCTAATAAATAATCTACCATGGACAATTATGTTGAGCAGAGAGTCATCACCAAGGTATACCATCCTACCATCATATTTCTCATACATTAAAAACAAATGTTCATGAGAATTCATATGGAAGAAGCTCCAGAGTTTATCTACCATGCACTATGGCCTACATGGGTTTCTAAACCTACAATAAATTCATCTCCATCATCCTCTTGAGAATACTTTTTAGACTTATCATCATAATGCTTCTTATTCTTAGTTTTCTCTTCCTTACAATCCCTTTTGATATTCCCAACCTTTCCATAGTTCTAACATTTTTCCTTGGAATTTCCAGGAGACTTATGTCCTCCATGGGATTTGGATCTACCCTTTTCTCTCTTCTTGCCTTTCTCAGATTTCTCCTTCTATCTTCCACAATAAACCAAGGCCTCATTCGTTGATTCATAAGATTTTTTCCTCACCTCCTATGGGAGTAAATAGACACAACCTCATTAAGCACCAATGTCTTCAGAGTGTTTCCAATGGCCATTACTAGGTTGTCCCATGAATCTGGAAAAGAAAACCAAAGGTCATACAACAATCTGCCTCATCCATCTTCACTCCAACTGAGATAATCTAGGTCACAATAGTATTAAATGCATTTAGGTGCTCATCTACAGAATCACCATCACCCATTCTCAAGGAAAACAACGTTTTTCGTAGAAAAAGTTTATTAACCATGGATTTACCCTGATACATATCCCCCAACTTATTTCAAAGAGTTGTTGCAATTTTTTCTTTAGAACTGTTCAATAATAATGAATCGACGAAGCAAAACCTGATAATGATTCTTTCCTTTATCTCCAACACCACCCTCTCTTCATCTATCATACCAAAGGGTTTAGTTCCATATACTACAACCCATATATCTCGATCTATGAGAAGGTATTCCATCTTGAGCTTCCACAACTCAAAGTTAGTGTCATTAAACTTCTCCATTTATATTTCGGATGTGCTCGCCATTTCCCTATAACAATATTTTGTTATGTGCAAGCTCCCACTCAAACAAAGATTAGATTAAAAAACCTTGTCATTAACACCATGAATCCAAGGTGATCAACCCTTGATACCAAATGAAAGGAAGTAGAGGTGTGGAATATGCTT
>JZKD02S1741699.1:223846-243424 GCA_000966675.3 Picea glauca | reverse complement strand
TTGAGATTTGTATTGATGTGCATTATTATATTCTTTTGTTAATTGTATGGGAAACAAATTAAGAATACATGTAATAAAAAAATATTTAAGTATTAATTAAGAATTTATATTTATTGATATTTTTATTATGATAATTTATTATTATTTATAATAAAAACAATATAATTAAAAAAATAATTATTTAAGTATTAAAAAAAATCTTTATATTTATTAATATTTTTAATCATTCATTAATATCATTAATATGATTGTTTTTTTATGTATTAATAATTGATGAAAAAAAATATTTTATTATTTTTTTATTTTTTTTGTTAGTTTGCTCATAACATGTGGGACTAACCTGTGGCTAAGAAACCTCCATTCAGGGGCTTAGGGGCATCTAAGCTATCAAAATCAGATCACACCCGGTCTGAACCACACCAACCCTTAACATTGTTGGATTTTTTGTCCCGGTAGGTTTCTAACCGATGACTTAACATCACTGAGCGTCTTAACAACACACTATGTCACCCACTGTCCTACACCTAGGTGATCTTATTAATTTTAAGACATACATATATTTTTCTTTTTTCACTAAAGATTGGGTTTATATGTAAAAAAAAATATTTTTTTAAATATTAAAGTATCATTTCTAAGTTGAGTATGAGATGACACATCTCCTTCATATTGCATTGTAAAAAGTGTGACAATAATTTTTAACATTTCTTAAAAAACAACTTTAAAGAAATTAGGTAAATTACCATTATTCTTATTATATTACTTTTTAGATAATCATAAATAGTTGTAATAAATATAGGTTGGTGACTATTATTGTTATAATTATATAGATTTCATTACTATAATTTTTAACTTGAAATGATAAATTATTTTTTTCCCAAAGAAAAATTGGTCATTTCTATATATAGATTGAATAAAAATTACATTAATCATAAACATAGTGCACTTACATTTGTCATAAACATTTGATTTCTATATCATTGAAAAATCAACATGTTTAACTAATGTAATATAAAATTATATATCAACAAAACTACTAAAATTAAAATAAAATGCAAGTACCCTTAACCAAAGAACGTTGGTTAACTATTAATGAGAAAAAAAATCTTAATGTTTTTTTCTTTACTTCCTTTTTAATTCATTTCTTAAAAAAAATCTTAAATCTGGTATTTTCCCCTTGTTTCCTTTTAACTTTATCTACTTCTTAGAATAATTATAAAAAAAAAAACTTATAGGAAATCAAAATTCATATTTCCTTGAACACCAAATCATTATAAAAAGTACATTTTATCACTTTTTAAATTACCATAGTTTCATAGTTTCATTATAAAAAGTACATTTTATCACTTTTTAAATTACCATAGTTGTGATGACCAAACAATTTGCATAAGTGAATTTGATTTTTAAATATATTCAATAGATCAACACAAACTTACATATGGTACATTTACGTCTTATTTTTAGATTTAGTAAAAGATTTCGTCATTATAAAAAATTTACCAAAAAAAAATGTAATTTGAAATTTTACTTTTAGGGTTATTTATTCTGAGTTGTGTTTGGCCTGTATTTAGTTTCATATTTATGTTGTAATTATTTGTATCATGAACAAGTCTTAGTAAATAATGATTCAATTTATCTAGAGCATCTATGTTTAGTTAATCTCTCGTTCAATTTCTTTAAATTATTTATAAAAATTTTAAAACTTTAAAAAAATATTTATAAAATTTTTAGAACTTAAAAAAATATATTAGCGTATTTTTATTATTAGTCTCTGTCATAGGCAAAGAGGGACTATAGCGATCAATAAATAGTTGACCTGGTATTAAATTGTGCATTGATTATAAATATTTACATATTATTTATTGTTGGAACAAGGGAAGTGAAAACATTGATTTTTATATAATAGAAAGTACCATGTTTGTCAAGATTTGATTGGACAACGGATTGGAGGTCTTATTGCCAACTTCGCTATTCCCAATGTTATATTTGTTGGCATATCCAAAGTATTTGAATCGTATATGGTATTTTTGAATCATATATTTTCTTATGCATTGATCGAAGGTGGATTAATGCTAGCATTAGTTTTAATGTTTCCTTAAGCATTTTCTTCTAGCTTGAATACATTGTCTACCATATTAGTATGTCTGATTTTTGCTTTATTGTTGCGTGCTTCGAGAGAAGAGGCTTGCCACATTGCATTTTTTCTTAAATTTTTGTACAGGGTTAGGCCCTTAGATGGTCCTCACAATCTTAAGTGTTTACCTAACAGGTCTAGCAGTCTTAAATGTTTATTGTACAAGTGCATTGGAATACAATTTCATTCCATTTTTGTGATGGTAGTCGGACATCTTCTCTCGATTTTTATATAATAAAAAGTACCATGTTTGTCAAGATGTGATTGGACAACGGATTGGAGGTCTTTTTTCCGGCTTCACTATTCCCAATGTTATATATGTTGGCATATCCAACGTATTTCATCGTATATGGTCTTTTAGAATCATATATTTTCTTATGTAATGGTCGAAGGTGGATTAATGCTAGCATTAGTTCGAATGTTTCCTTTAGCATTTTTTTCTAGCTAAAATACATTGTCTACCATATTAGTATGTGTGAGTTTTGTTTTATTGTTGCGCGCTTCAAGAGAACAGGCCTGCCACGCTGCATTTTTTTCTTAAACGTTTGTACAGGGCTAGGCCCTTAGGCGGTGCTGACAGTCTTAAGTGTTTACCTGACAGGTTAAATGTTTATTGTAAAAATGCGTTGGGATACAGTTTCGTTCCATTTTTTTGATGCACGACATCATTGCTTCAGTGGTCGATGCTTGTTCACTACTTGGTTCCATCATTGTTGTTCTTGTTTGATTCAACTTTAAAAAGTTGAGGTCCAGCAGTTACAGTTGGACATCTTTGTGGTTGTTCACTGGTTTGTTGTTCTTCAAATTTGCAAGTTGTTGGACCTGTTATTGCGGTTTCAAGTTTTCGGTGCTGACTTCTTGTCATCCCTTGTTGACGGGTAAGTTTCCCTGTTGTTGTTTTTCAATGGTGGGGGTCGCTACCTCCTAATTATGTTGCAGACCATCTTTGTCTGTGCTCTTAATTTTTGTTCCTGGAAACCATGCATCTTCATATGTCGGTTGCGACGTTCATAGCTATTTGGAAAATTTCAATGTGAAGGGGTTCTCAAAAAGTAGTTCGAACCTATTAGAAGAGGGAACCATCGGCCGGGGTGTAGACGCAGGGAATTCTTTTATTTTTTGGGTCGAAAAACTATGCCCACCTGTTGTCGTTCTACCGAGTAAATTTATGGTGTTGTTTATTTGCATTGTTTCTTCTGTTTGGTACCTAGTTTTAGGCTTGTAGTTTTCCTATTTTGATTTCAATTTTTTTTGGGGGTCTTATTATTTTTTTCCCCCCTTTTCTTTGTTTTCAGACAAAGTGAAAGTATCTAACAAACAGGTTCAAAATCAGAGTTGAGAAGATGGAAGAAGTAATAGATGTTGAGTCGTATGAAATAGTTACAAAATCCATTATACATGGAAGCATTGACGTGTCTTTGCATAGCAATGGCCTCTTTAGATTGGATGCATTCTCGTATACTACAGGAGATTGCCTTTTCGATACATTCCAGGTTCTACTGCATTTTTGGTATTCGTCGACCGAGCTACGCAATGGATTGATAGATTATTTCTTGGCATGTTTAAAAAATGGTGACGCACAGGCATTGAACTCCTATCAATACGAACTGGAATTTGATTTTCTTCGACAGTTGCACGTAATACATGATGTCACTACGTATTTTTCAAAGATGCGGTTGTCTGCATCTCCAGCTATGCCTGCACATGAGAGGGGACTTTGGGGAGACACATTTTGTATACGATGTCTGTCTAACTGGCTCAATATATCGGTTGGAATATGGTCATTGACAATAAAAATAAGATATCTACTATTCAACAAAGCTTCCTCTGACAATCCATATTGCATCTTGTTCCATGATGCCAATTTTGTCAGTGGTCATTATGAACCACTCTTGTACAGAAAAATGTCCATATGCAATGTTGAATTACCTCATATTTACTTGCCCCTCTTTTGCAAAGACCTTGAATCACAGTGGGAACAGATTATGCATCGCATAGATTTCCATGGTTTACAGCTAGAAACAAATGTTGTGTCTAACTCTGGAGATAGTCTGTTTAATGAAATTTTTTGTTTGGTAGCAGCAGAGTTTGATGTGCAGTCGTTGCGTCTTTACACCCTGCAATCCTTTTGAAATGCAATTGTAGGCGGCAGTCAACAAGCTTTTAGGTGCTTGCATCAACACCTTTTGCCATATCTCCTGGAAAATATGTCGACAGTTGGAACTTGGCAGGAATACCTTGTAAACATGGCGCTTCCATATGAAAAAGGGAATGTGGAGGGTTTCAGATTCTGTTTCCAATGGTTTTCTATGATATTGAGAGTAAATATCCAGGTCTAGTCGGCGTTGCCAGATGGCACTATCCATTTCTGGTTTACTGATTCAAATTATGATCGATCATTTGACATCCTCTCATTGAAAACAGATACAACACATATCCATTATGAACCTTTTCTTCGACATATCAGTGGTTCAGGGTTGAATGTCCATGCCATCCAAACCACATTGAATCTGCTTACGCGTGGCATGCTTTTTAGTGAGAATGAAACTCTTGTCAGGTGCGATATGGCCATAGAGGGCTTGAACAAAAAAAAGATGCGTGAAATTCATCACAGTTGTGATGAGCCCATACAGGGCTTAAACAAAAAACATAGAGTAAGGTATCACAACTTGAAAACAAAAATGTGTCAAATTCGTCCCAGTTGTGATGAGGCCACACGGGCCTTGAACAAAAAACGTAGACTAGGTTATCAACACCTAGGTCAAAGTGAAATTCATCCTAATTGCCATCAGCTCATCGTGTCCTTGGGAAAGAAACGTAGAGTAAGTTACCACAACTTGAAAAAGGTCATGCACGAGAGAAAGAAATACATTTCCACGCTTATTATTAGAGAGAAAGCCACATGTCACAATCTAAAGAAAATTTTGCATGCACAAAACAACAGAAACATGTGCAATTGCATATCCCAGAATGTTCATGGAACCGTCACATTTCGTGGGCTAGAAAAAACACCATGGACTACTCGCAATGAAAACCAGGAAACAATTTCTACCCATACTTCCTTGCGAAAGAAAAATGCAAGATAGACGTACATGAAACAAATTAAAGATACTCCTATCATTGCATGTGCAATTTGTGAGCAACTGAATTTATCAAAAAACAACAAGTCTTTCGTGACTGCTTTGCAAGAATAATACCTCCAATTGACAGTACATGATAAAGCATTTTCCAATGGAAAAATTTGTCTTCCATGCAAACGGTTGCTTGAAAATGGAAAACTGCCACAGTTTGCAACCCCTGACCAAACAAGATGTGATGCACCACTACCAGATGTAAGTGCGCTTACGGAACTTGAGGAGAGACTTGTCTCTCTCCGAATTTCATTTTCTCAAATCAGGCCTTGGGGCCATAAATGACCCTAGATGGGCTTAACAGGATCAATTATTAATGTGCATGTTCAACTAGATGTTGTGCAAAGAGCCTTGCCACAATTCATTAACAATACAATGACAGTTATCGTGGCTCTGAAAATACGTTTGCGATACAAAAATACCTATCAGACAGGCAAAGTGCGTGTGCATGTTGTTATGAATGAATTAAAGTAATTATGTTCGAGGGCCCTCTACAAAGCACAAAACATTTGTATAAATGACAACTAGAACAATGTTGTTGCAGAAGAGGATGGAAACTCTGCAGACACTTTCAAAAATCCTAGTGAATTTGATACAAGTGATGAATCAAAGAATGAAACACATGTTGAGACATTGGTGCATGGATTCACTGATTCATAGTGCATTCATGATTTGCAAGACAATATTGTTGAAATTGCACCTGCTGAGGAGCAGCATCCACTTGGAATATTCAAGGACAAATTTGCTAAGGAAATGAACTTTCCAACACTCTTCTATGGAGATGCACGTGGCACTGATATCACAAAATGATTCAGTTATCATAAAATAGTCCGATGGGAGCTGCTACATTCAAGTGGTTGCTTCTCCTGTCACATAACAAATTTGTTTTTCAAAACAATGCGCATAGTAATAGAGCAAGTTATCTTATGCATGTGGGTCCAAATAAGAAAAGGACAGTTACAAGGAAGAAAGTTGTTGGCCAAGGATGTGAAGTACAAAGTAAACCTGGAAAAAATTCTAAAATCTGATATTGGGTACATAGATTTCAAAAACATTCGCACCTCCCCTGACTATTTGCAACAAAACAAAACTAAAAAAATTGCAATGATCTAGCAATTGGGCCTGCCAACATCTTTTATCAGATTTACAAGTGCAGATCATTGTTCGGATCTGTTGGTAGTTGTCATATATGATCTGCATAGGAAGAGGAAATGTGAAAAAGAAATCAGTGCTATGGAAAATAATAACATTTACTACCTCATAAGAAAAGACCCAGTAACATGTACTTGCTACTATATACATATAATAAATGCTTTGAGACAATTGATATGCCATGATGAAACTTTTTTTGGAAAAATATCGGACTACTTTTTTGTAACTGAGTTTCAGAGTAGGGGAAAGGAGCATGACCACACAATGTTATGGATAGAGGGTGCACCAATTTATGGAGTCGATAGCAATTTAAAAATTGAACAATTTGTGGATAAATACATAACATGCAACACAAATCATTTGGATGCATAACTCGCCAAAGTCCATAGACATTACCATACAAGAATTTGTAGAAAACGAAAAAACTTGCATTGCAGATACAAGTTTCCTGTGCCGCCAATGAGAGCTACAAGAATCATAGAGCCACTTAGTTTAGAGGACAATTTTGTTGTTGAGAAATCTAAATCATTGTTCGCATTTCTAGAAGAAGGACAATTTGATGAGCTGAAGATCTTCGATGCCTTCATGACAGAGGTAAATCTATCAGAAGATGAGTACATCCAAGCCATACAATGTATTCTTAGGAAACCAACAATTTTCCTCAAATGAAAGCTTTCCCATATTTGGAACAACAGTTTCTCCAAGGACATGCTAGTTATGTGGAAAGAAATTACAGATGTGCAGTACGTGCTCAATGCATATGCTGCAACATCTTATTGTACTTTGTATATGACAAAGGTTGAAAAATCTATGACAAGTGCATTCAGAAGAAAACGCAAAGAACATGAAAGAAGTCATATTGATGTGATACAAATGATACACGCACTTGGTAATACATTGCCTAATCTTCAACAAATATCTGCTCAGCAAGCAGTTCACATTTCACTTTCCCTGCTCCTCACTTGTAATTCACGAAAATGTGTCTTCATAAACACATCTCCACTTGAAAAATGCACATTATCCTTAAACCACCAGTTTTTCTACAACAAGAGCCTGACAATTCAGAAGACATGCTATGTCGCTCTATTGTTGATTATTACCTCCAGTGTCCATCTCCTTTTAGGCATATATGCTTAGTAGAATTCGTATCACATTACAAAAAAAATGGTGCACCCATATCAAAAAGAAAAAAACCCTCTATCATACAGTTTGTCAAATACAATAAACATTGTGACTATGAAAACTACTGTAGAGAAAAATTGTTGTTGTACGTTCTGTTCCATAAAAATGAAGAGACATTAAAACATAACTTCCCTACATGGGAGGTTGCGTATGTTGCATTTGAGACTATAGTTCACATCAATGAAGCTAGATTTACCTACAATGTTAGTCCAACATGGGGTGATCTAGAAGTTGCAGTTAATGACCTAAAAAACCCTGACAACCATGATCAGACATTCACAAACCGAAAAACAACTAGAACTCCGTCCGAGTCCTATGACTTTCAAGCAGATTTGCCTCATCTTCCAGCAGGTGGAATTTAAAAACGTATCAATCTTGGTTTTCAAGTCACAAAACATCCTTTCCTAAATAAAAATAATGAATACCACAGAATAAGACGTCTGTTGAATCATGAACAACAAGCAATTCTAAAGGACATTGCTCTTAAAAAATGCTTGAACATGGAAAGTCCTGTGTGTTTTTTCCTTATAGGAAGAGAAAGAACGGGGAAGACATTCACAACGAAATCATTTTTCCAAATGCTTATATGAATCTATGATTCAAACAATTCATCTGATCCCATGAAACCAAAGGGCCTAGTAGTTGCATACACAGGAAAAACTGCATATAATGCAGGTGGAACAAAAATCCACTCTGCATTTTTTATGCCTTTTAACAAGTCATAGTTTCTTCCACTTAACAAGGAAATGTTGGATACATTGTCTAAGCTTTATGAGGAACTCCAGCTTTTCTTTATAGATGAAGCACCTTTGATTGGCAATCAATTCTTGTATTCCATTGACAACCAACTAAGAAGCATAAAACATGTGCACATGAAATAGTTTGGAAACATTGACATGATTTTGTGTGGGGATATTTACTAGGCACAACCCATCCAAAATTATTTGATATTTGAACAACCTACCATTAACATGGAAATAGTGACCCATGACTTCTGGAAAGACAATATTAAATTCTTTGAGTTGCATACTACAATGTGGCAAACAGATGAAACATTCATTGACATTTTGAATAGAATGCGCACAAGCAACCAAACATATGATGACTTAACATATATCAATTCCAGGTGCTTGCAGCCTGCACCAAAAGAACCTAAATTCCCTTACCTGTTTTACAGAAATAAGGATGTTGCAATGGATAACAACCACATGCTATTGTCCATGCTTGGCGATGATATCATCATCAACTGAATTGACCTGGAAGAAGACAAGCATGGAAATGTGCCACATCATGAACATACAATCACTTTACGTTCTCAGCTTGTCCTCAAATTAGAAATGTTGGTTGAAATATATGCTTGTAACTATGATTCACAGGATGGCTTCGTCAACGGTGCAGATGGAATACTCAAAGGCTATACGAAAACAGAAAACCTTGATTTCCTTTGGATTAAGTTCCATGAATCGCATATAGGCAAGTGAAAAGAAAACAAGTTGTCTTTTCTATATACTTCAAACACTAGAAGCGATTGGACCCCTGTTTTGCGAATATCAAAGCCAGTATCGACATCAGCAAAGATAGGTCGACTGAAGATTCAAAAACAGTTTTAGATTAAACTTGCATGTGCACGTGCAGTCCACAGATCACAAGGACTAACACTTGATCATGTTGCATTCCAGCCTGATGGAATTCAGATACATGGACTTGTATACACAACACTTTCCTGTGTCAGAAGCATAGAATCCTTGTATTTACTAAGTCCTCTCACAAAAGATAACTTCAAAGTGAAACAGAAAGTTGATATTGAAATGGAATGACTGAGGACCATCGCAAAATGGAAACTGCACTATGATTACCAATTCATACAAACAAATTCATCTGTATTGATTCTGTCACTTAACACATGCAACTTAAATGCACATATGGATGATATACTGAATGACTATGATATAATGCAATCCGATATTCTATGCTTGCAGGAAACACACATGGCATTATGCATGAAGAACAAAAATTTCCCAAATCACAGTTGCATATCAAGTTACATTAGACATGGGGTGATGATACTGTTGAAAAAACATGTACCAATTTTGGACCATATACATATCGAAGAAAATAATGTTGAAGTTGTGCTTGCAAAAATTTTCTTCCATGGAACATAAGTTACAAATTTGAATCTGTATGTTGCTCCCCATGCAACATTCTCCAACATAGTATATGTTATTTCTAATGCATTGGCCCATTTCCATCTGAACAGGCCTATTGTACTTGTAGGAGACTTCAATATTGACATGCTACAAAATAATGACAAAATAAAAGAATTGGAAAACTACATGTGCAAATACAGTCTCCGCTTTCTTTTGAACAACATAAGCCATGTGCAGAATGCACTTATTGACCATGTCTGGTCGAATGTACCCATTCCTCAATACAATATATTTATCTTAGACACATATTGGCTTGATCACGATACAATTGGTATTGCACTTGAATTATGAGATATACATCAAACATATTGCAAAGTGATATTTCTATGTTTCAAAGCATATTTGTATAGTTTGTTGCAAAAAAAAACAAAACAATTATCCAACGTCTTGGTTTTCCGTGAATTCTACACATACTATTCAATATACATTATGCAAAAAAGAAAAAAAGAAAAAGGTACATCTTTCTAAAAATTGTTTGTTTCTCTATTCGGCTTATTCTACTTTTTATAGTATTTGTACATAGTACTAGCCTTTTTCCTTTACATGTTAAGTTATGTTCATATTCCTTTTGATTTGTGCTTTTGTTCATAGAAACAAACAACATAACTACATGCCGCAAAGAACTCCTAACCAGAGATGTAGACAAATCCATGCAAAGGTGCACCTTTTTCCTATCCATGTTCCATACTAAACAGATTTCCGTTTACTCTGACTGTATTTGTCGAACTTGTTTTCAGCTGTGGTTTTTTATTTTCTCGTTTTGCGCCTAGAGCCTGCCAACCCATAGGTCCGCCATCCAACATAAATACTGAGATGAACCAACGAGCCCGCAAGTCCAATTGTCAATTTCTATATCGCCCAACTATGGATGTTGTTTGTAGGACATAGAACATTAGAGGCCGAATTTACAACCCGCAAGTGTGCGCTCCAACTAACTAGCTAAGTATGGAATGAGGTATCTATGCATATTTTGTATGTATTGGTTCACAAATCTGCTTGTCAATTTGTATATCGTCGAGTTGTGGATTCTATTCTTAGGGAACAGAAGAATAGAGGCCCGTTTTTTACCCCGACAGATGGAGAACCCACGATGTAAAAAATTGTACATACTCTATAAAATATCAACCACGCAACAAGTTCGCTTGTCAATTTGTATTTCGTAGAAGTGTGTGTGCTATTTGTAGGACACAGAACAATAGAGATGTATTTTTTGAGCCCGCCAGCCCGAGAACCCGCGATCCAGAAAGTGGCCAAGTATGGAATGCGATATCCATACATGCTCTGTAAAATCTCATGTCCATACTTTATAAAGGTACATATTTAGTTTTTCCTGGTTTCTAGACATACTGATCTAGTCACCACACAATTCGTGTTCCACATGAATTATGAAATATGCACTCCGAGTCGCATCGAGCCCTTTGGTTTTGTTATCCAATTTTATGGCCGCAATATCCCCTCTACACGTTATCAAAATCTATCCATGTTCCATACTAAACAGTTTTCTGTTTACTCTGTGTGTATTTGTCAAACTTGTTTTCAGTTGTGTTTTTTTATTTTCGCATTTTGCGCTTAGAGCGCGCCAACCTGAAGGTCCACCATCGAACATAAATACTATGCTGATCCAGCGAGCCCGCAAGTCTTCTTGTCAGTTTCTATATCGCCCAACTATGGATATTGTTTGCAGCACACGAAACGTTAGAGGCCCAATTTATAGCTCACTAGCCCTCAAGTCCACGATCGAACTAACTAGATAAGTATAGAATAAGGGATCTATGCATATTTTGTATGTATTGGTCCGCAAATCTGCTTGTCAATTTGTATATCCCCGAGTTGTGGATGTTATTTTTAGGGCATGGAACAATAGAGGCCCGTTTTTTACCCCGACAGACCGAGAACCCGCGATCCAAAAAAGTGTACATACTCTATAAAATCTCAACCACCCCGCAAAGTCACTTGTCAGTTTGTATTTCGTGGAAGTTTGTGTGTTATTTGTAGGATACAGAACAATAGAGACATTTTTTGAGGCCGCCATCTTGAGAACCCGTGATCCAAAAAGTTGGCAAGTATGGAATGTAATATCCATACATACTTTGTAAAATCTCATGTCCATACTTTATAAAGGTACATATTTATTTTTCCTTGGTTTCTACACATACTGATGTGGTCACCACACAATTCGTGTTCCACATGAATTATGAAATATGCACTGCGAATCCAACTGAGCCCTTTGGTTTCCTTAGCCAATTTTATGGCTGCGGGCTCCCCTCTACGTGTTATAAAACTCTCATTCCTCATGTTCTGAGTGTACATATTGCATCCAAAACTTGGTAATCCATGTCTATGCTCGCGGGTTCCCAGATGTCGGAGTGGAACATTGCATGCCCATCTAATCTTGCACTCGAGACTTCGGTGATCTACAATTGGACCCGGGCTAGAAGCTTGCGACTCTTTTGCTATTTTTCTTTAATTAAATTGTACACTATCAATATTCATTATTAATAATTTAGTACTTGAAACTTATGTTAGCTATAATATGAACCACTCAGCCCACAACTCCGCTTGTCAATTTCTATATCGCCCAACTATGGGTGTTATATGCAGGACAGGGAACATTAAAGGCCCAACTTACAGCCTGCAAGTCCGCAATCCGACTAACTGGATAAGTATGGAATAAGGGATCTCTACATATTTGGTATGTATTGCTCGTTTCTAGGAACCCACCAACCCTGAAGTCTGTGTGTCAATTTGTATATCGCGAAAATCACTAAAAGTAGAATGTTGAGCTGGACAACGCGCAAATCCGCTTGTCATTTTGTATATCATGGATGACTGAAACTTTGGTGATCTACAATTGCAACCAGACTCGAACCTTGTGACTCATTTCATAATTTTGTTTAATTAAATTATTCATATTTTAGTACTTGAAAATTGCCATCGTGGGCCCCCCCAGCCCTGCAATTTGTCTGCCAGTTTGTATATCGCGAAACTGTAATCGGACAAATCTGGGTACTATTTACAAGACATAGAACAATAGAGGCCCACTTTTCATCCCGCTATCCCGAGAACCTGTTATCCAAAGACTCTACATGATTCCCTTTGCTATGCTCCCTGGAAGCCTGCAAAAAATCACAGTTTCCATACTTACCCAGTTTCCCGCAATTCCAAAAATATACAAACCTTCCGTTGAACTACACCATCATGCCCTCTTACGTTTTACACGTTTTGCAACTCTTATGTCCTCGTTGTCACCTGTAGACTTTCCCATTTCTTCCTTGCTTGCTCTTCCCCATCTCCGTCGCCTTCGCACGTGTCCATATTAAGAAGTAATATATATATCATGGGCACAAGGCTCGAGAAGTTATGCCATTAATGCAATATTTGCAGATTCTTTTGATATCACTTCCCACTGTTAATTTCAAATGCCATGGAATTTCATTCGCACGCTGTTAGCTTCGTTCCTTCACGAAACCTCCAATCCTTAAATGTTCTTCGTCGTAACCTCCACCTTAGCTCTTCTAAGTATGAAATAATTAAGCTTTACTTCTACCATATCACCATACAACACACATAGGCATTGTCATTAATGAAGGAAGACCTCGGGGAGATTTTTCATTCGCATGCATTGAACCAACGTTTCCAGCGAGTTATATTGTGCCCTCCATTTCTTCATTTCAGGCAGCCTCTAGAGCAAACTGACGTTTTCATAAACTGCTGGCAGTAGTTCCACAACAGTTTTGTACAGATATACTGAACATCTTTGTGCCTGAGGTCCAAAAATTAATAGTCCATCATAAATTTGATAGTTCTGGCAAGGTTCCAGTGCAGGAAAAGGGAAAAAGAATTGCAAGGGAGGTGGACCAGCCTGAAATTTAGGGTGAAACCATGGATCTTAACGCTAATCTGGATAAGATATTCTACAACCTTGATTAGCCTGGAGACCCAATTCAACATGGCTACCCAATGGACATAGTTGATACCAATTTTTTTCGACGAAGATGAATCCTTCGTATTCCAGAGTCTTGTTTTTGAAAGTGAATAAAAAAAATTAATTATTGAAAAAAAATGTCAAAAATAAGAACAGAAAACATCGTTCAGAACTTGACCTTGCCAATATGCAGTGGTCCAGAATCTCTCAACTTCACATGGAAACCGTAAATGTTCTTCATGACTGTGTTCGATTCATTGAGGCCAAGAATGCCAAACTAAAGGACTGGATTAAGGAATTAGAGGAAGCTTTGTTTCCTATGACATTGTTTGGAAGTCCTTTGGCAATAGCCATACCTTCGACTCCCTGCACCCCTGCAACAAATCTAAAAGGCTCCTCCAACTTCCTCGCCTCCTGTAGAGGATATGTGGAGAAAAATATCAACAAAATAATGGAACTGGTTATTAAGGCCTAGGAAACATCACAAAATATGGATTCGGTGGGAAGCAGGGCACATAACTTGCTCCAACTTTTGCAGACAGATTTAAAAAATGAAGAAACTTTCTATTTGCACACGGTCATCCATTTTTCCTTTCATGTCAACAACATGCCAGAAACGACAAGAAGACAACATGGTCTCCCATCCACAAAATGACTCATTCAATTAGAAGCCTGCTGGAAAGAAAAGGTGAAGAACATGTATCTCATCGTCCAGTCATGTGAGAAAACAATATCAAAGAAAGAAACATTAGTCACAAAGATGGCCAAAATAGACTTAGTCAGAAGGACAAATGACTTCCAGGACCCCATCTTAATCGTCAACTCATTGGCATTAACCAAGCAAGCTTTCGATAAACAAACTGATAATTTTAAGGCTTTGTCTCTAGAAAAAATTTACAGGATTCTTGAATATCATGAGGAAGACGTGGACAACTGGCTAGACCACTATTAGGTGCATAATGGAGACATTCATCAATTTCTATGTAATTTTTCTATTGATCTAACCGAATTAGAAAATGAACTTTTTAGCATTAAAATCCGGAATGACATCAACGTCGCCCCCTTGAGAAGCTATATTGAAGAGAACTTGAAGTGGGTCCTCGATGAAATCCAACAGAAAAATGCATCAACAAGCAAATAACAAAATTCCTTCTTAGAACATTCCTATACATCCTTTATTTATCAGTCCAATTATTCAAGCGGGTCGGCCACGAAAATCAACAGGAATACGCATCAGCAAGAAAATACCAAAATTACTTATATGTACCATGCTTGTAAGTGTATCGTCATAGTCATTTCTTTATCAATCTAGTTATTCCACCTTTTCTGAATATAAATCTATAACCAATGACTAATATCTTCCCATTTCTACTTTTCAGGTATTACACTCTATCGTGTCCCACTTCTTCTTTCCAGTCCTATTTCTTGTACATATTGCTCTTATGGTTCACGGGAGCCACAATCTCAGTATATATGACAAACGCATTTAAATTTCCAGAAATATGTAACAAAGTATTATTTTTTTCATATATTCGAAACAAAACTATTCTTTTGTCTCCTCATATATTTATGTGTTCCTACATTTTTATCTTCAACTTTGTTGAATCTGAAGACATTCTGTTTATTTTATTTCAGTTCTCTTCCTTTCTGATGCATATTTTTCCCTGTCTGGTCATTTTAAAAATTACATATGCGGTAAATCACACTCAAATTTCACATATCATATTTCACACACACACACACACATATATATATATAAATGTCATAAATTTGTCTTCACAACTTTATCTTTTCCACCTATACATTTATTTATTATATCTCTCCTCTCATTTTGTGCCAAAAATATTCCGAATCAATACTGGAAAGACTCTGTCACAGGTGCCAACTCAAACTAACATCCTACAGTCCCTCATTCCCCGCATGCTTGTCCCACCCCAGGAAGTGTGCCCCTTCTCTACTCAACAGTTCCTCGGCTACCACACTACCCTCCTAGGGCTTCAGCAATAGGCCAGATAGGAAGTATCAGAGCTCTGTAGCCACAGTTTAGCACCTTTGAAAAATAAATTCCTAGCAATTCTCTCACCTAGAGAGAAATTTATCACGGGCCTGCCAACCCGCCTCTTCAATATCCCACGGGCCTTATAACCTGCTTCTTCAGTCCATCTCCCATGATAAACAGGTACAGGTATAGGTACGGGTATGGTACTGGTTCAGGTACAAATATAGGTACATGGAGGTATGAAGGACAACTCAATGATTAAATGAATGATCATGGAATGATTGGAAAATGAACTAAGTCTAAGTTATATGTATGTGTGTCCCCAACTTGACAATTGTCATGTCGAGAGCTACTTTGGCCCACTTGTCCCCATCCTTAGAACTTAGGATAAAATAATTATCCATACTTTATACTTTAAGGAATATTAATATAATATTCCTTTTTGGCTTAAGATCCATAGCTTATCCCTTTTCCTTAACTTTTATCCCCCCCCTTTCCCTAACTAGTGGATTTTAGTCCCCCATACTCTTTTATCATGGTTGGTCTACACGCAGTGATGTATTTTATATTAATGATAATACATACACAAAAATAGGCTCACTGGACTTTATCATCTAGGCTCTCTAACCTAATACAAAACATAAGCCTCCTAGCTTATAATAATTGGCTCACCAGGCTATAAAACACAACATATACAAAAAGGCTCCCTAGCCTCAAAATCACGCGCACTTAAGTTGGCTGCATGCGGTATCCTGGAATGTGCACACTTCATCATTTTAGTGTGCATTAAATGGGCACATTATACCATAGAAGGTGCATACAAAAATGATATCAAACAACTCACCATCTTAATTACAATTGCATTTACATTTATAATTGGATTCGGCCTAGGGGTATTACATTGAGGCCTTGGTAAACTTATTGAATTCGCTCCAAATTCATATGAATAATGTATCTACTCAATGCCAAACCACGATGGACCTGCTTGTTGAAAAAATACATGGGTTTCAACAACTAAGGGGTGAGGTGGATGCAATTCATTATGAAGTAGTGGATCTAGGCTCCAGACTAATGTCTATGGCTCTGTCAATCTGAAGCCCGACCATTTCAGATGCAATGTCTTCACGTCTCCTCCCAGGAAAATACCTGACTTGAATTCATCCCTGGAATCTTCAAAAGGGGCATTGGATGAACCCAACCCAACAAATGCTTAAGCTATATGCTTTGTTTTATCATTTTGATACTAGGGACATTTTATAGGATGTATAGTAGATTACTTAGTACTATGTTAATCAGTACTATGTTACAACCTGTTTTTGAAGTTTCACATGCATTTTTTGGGCATTGTAAGGACTCTATCAGTGGCTTTACCACAAACATTTTTGAATAAAAAAATTCTCCAAGTTTTATTAAAAAAAAAAAGATAAATGCATACTAATAATTAATCTCTTAAAATTTAAATATCATAAAAATAATAATTTTTGAAAAGCATTATAATCATTAAATTAATAATTTGATTATAATTATTATAATCAATAATAATTAGTAGTTATTAATTTTTAAATAATGAGGATATCTAATAATTGAATTAACTTGTGATTATAGTTATAAGAATAAATATAAAAAATAATAGGGATAATTAATAAACATAATGATATTATTAATTATTAATTAATAATAATTAAATTGATATTGATAATAATAACAATAATAATAATAATAATGAGCAATCGACACAATATAGACCCAGTAACGATGCATCGAACATGTATAATACATAAGAGAGATACACACATGACACCAAAAAAACATCAATAAAAGTGCAATGAATTTTTAAAAGGAAAAAGGAGTTCAAAGTTTTTATTTTAATGTGTCTCAATAGCGAAGTTTTGAAATGAAATAACACCACTTAAAATCATTGTGCACCACATAAAGTGACTTGAGAAAAAGGTTTGTAGAACTATCTAAGTGTATATTTAGTATTAATAAAGGTGAAAATGGGTTTCAAAAGGAAGAAATAAGGTCAAAGGTTCTATTCTTTCCAACTCCAAATGAATGCTACAACCAAGTTTTGGTATACAACAATAGAACTAAAAGCTCCAAATCAACTCTAAACTTAGCGACAAATTTGGTAGAAAGATAAATTAGTTAAATAGAAGCTTTTATGATGATAGAATCTGACAAAAACATAAAGCCAACATTCTCATTGATTGAGGGGAAAGTTATTGTAATTGATTTTTTGGGATCATGTATCTTTCCTAATAGTTCATAAATTGCCAAAATTTCTCACTATGAAGGATTGGAGGTTCAAATCAATTAGATATTCAAGAGGACACAATAGAGTAAGGAGGCCATTAAATCTTGAAGATCTACCTGCAATGCCACTTTTTCCGCACAAAGAAAGTAATTTGTCTTCTTCTTCTTCTTCTTCTTCTTCTTCTTCTACTTCTTCTTCTTCTTCTTTCTTCCATCATTATTATTTTATCTGCATGTTGAATATTCATATTGTAATCATTGTATGAATTTGAATGCCATATTGGATTAGGAAAGTAACTTAGTTCCCTCCTGAGACCTGGTATGCAACATTTTGGAATATATTTTAATGAAGGATGTCATAGCGCAAGTGGTGACTCAACCCCCTTATAACATTTTACCTAAGTTTTTAAGGAATGGTGGAGGACATCAATGAAATAACCCTCCATTGACATTTCCTTTCTCCTTGGGAACATTTTTATGCAATGGATAGTAAGAAAAACCCAAGACCTGGCTAAATCAACCCAACTCCTAGATCTCATTTCTATTATTTGTTAGAGTTGAGGAATTTTTTCATAAATTAGGCTCAAGTATGTTGCACTTATAAAATATAAAAGTGTTTAATAAATTTTCAACATCTAACGAGTTAATAACAAATAAATATCTAAGCATGCAGATTTCCACATTTAGTCATAATGTTGGAATTGTTTTTGGCTCAAAACTGTGTGTGGAGTTTTTGAAACATCTATCATTTTCGAGTGGACATTCCACCCATCATCAATAACATAGGAAAGTGATGATATTAAATATCTTTAAGAGTATAAATCAATTAATGTAACTATTCTTATCAATCAAAATATTTTTCTTTGAAAATTATTGTCGCAAGATTAAGTAAATTTTTAGGGTATTTTTCTTTAATTCAAGAGGAAAGGGGATTTGATTGAACATTTGAAAAGACAAATCAAGGGATTCACCAAACAAATTTGTGTATTAAAGGATAAATAAGTGTTCTCTACATGGTAAAATGTTATAAACTAGATGATATTAGGGACATGTACAAAACATATATTTTGGATTAGGTTCAATTAATAACCTATTCTCATTTAAGCTAAGAATACCATATTATAATATTCTTTTAAGAAGTAAGTTATTTATTTTCTCAAACTTGTGAAAACAACCACCTTTTCACCCAGAGCTTTGTTAATTTTACCTGATATTTTGTAAGTATGTGCCTGCATTGTTATTCAAATTAGGAAGACACACTTTTAATTAGAATTGAAGTGGATTAGGAATAAATAAGAAACACCTCAAGAAATGTTGGAATAATCCCATCTTTAGATTGATTAAAAACAATGAGTGTAATGTTGTTGATAGTCAAGGGTTAGTTGGATAGTCGAATAGTGAAACCAATTAACAATGGTCTCAACCATGTCAACGTGTGTTGGTTAAGGATGAAAAGTTAGAGATATATTCATACCTAAGTTAATAAAGTTGACTATATATTTCTTATGGGAGTTAGCTATGCATTGGGTTATATATAGATGATCCAATGGATCAATCTATAGTAACATTTTCCATGTGTTGATTTATGTTCATTT
>JZKD02S1741699.1:203178-223500 GCA_000966675.3 Picea glauca | reverse complement strand
GGATTGAACTTAAGGTTGAATTCTAACTTCATAATGTTTTTGTGAATAATATTAGCAACCTCACACAACCAAGAAAGAAAAATGTCTGGCCTTTGTTAGTAGGATACCTCATTTCGGCATGAAGTTAATTGAACTAGTGGAAGGACTAGTGTATAAATTTTGCATGATAACACCATGCCTTCTTCTAACCAGAAGGATGTACTAAAATTAAGAAGGGGTTGTGTCTACCATGAACCACACATTAAAAACTTTTTCGACACAAAACAAATATGAGAGATTCAAGAATGAGGCCAAGACATTGAACTTGGGAAAAAGATCTTTTGAGAAATGCAAGCCTTGGTATGTTAGAATAAATAAACTATGAACCGCATGTTGTTGTACATACAACATAGAATTTGGTGATTGTTATGACACATGCATATAGATTTGTTGTGTTTTTCATTCTAACCATGTGTGGTAATGCTTAGTGATAATATTTCCAACTTCATCAAGAGATTTTACTCATATGATCATTTCTAATAGGCTAGAGGGACAAACTTATTATGAAAACACTTGTTTATATGGGACATGCATCAAGTATGGTGAAATGGAATTATTCAGTTAGGGCATTCATGAGAGCGAAGAGCACAAATTTGGTGAGTGATATCCTAGGCCACTGACTTTCTCTAGTTTACAGTTTATTTTCTATCAAACTTTGCTTAGAAATATGACTTGGTAAATTAATGTTAGAGTTCAATTTTGTTGAGTTATCTTTGTGCCACTAGGTACAAGTTTGCGATTTCATCCAGAAATTAATTGGGAAAAAATAAAAAATATGTTTGGCATATCCATGTGGCTCGATGGTAGGATGAGTAGTCTAAAATTTGTAGATATACCTTTCTCATTGGTATTATACTTTACATAGTTTATTCTTTCGAGAAATACATCCTCTAGCCGTAAATGAGATTCAAAGTGAATATTATCATTCATAGTAGGTTTTATTTATTTTCCATATCACACATAGGCATGGTCTAGATAATAGTGAAGACAAATGGGTAATATTTAAGGAGTACCACTCTTACATATGTGTTGATAGTTTCCATGAGTTTTGGTGATGCTCAAAATATGCATTCAAACACAAACACTCAAAACACTCGTGTAAGGGGGTTAGTGCAATGGGTAATATTGAAGGAGTATCATTCCTATGTATGTGATTATAGGTGCTATGACTTATGTTGATGCTCAAAATACGCGTTCAAAAACCAACACTCAAAACACTCTTGTAAGTGGGATAGTGCAAGCCAATGCTTCCCTCTCATGACACATTAGTTGTAATGGAAATATGGAAAAAAATAAGGTTATTTTGACTAAGATGAATTATTAGAGGTACATGCAAATCTTATTAGAATATGGTTTAAAAGGATGAAACAAAAGAAATTGAAATAGTTTCCAGAATATTTACTTTTATG
Organism: Picea glauca; assembly: GCA_000966675.3. Taxonomy (NCBI): domain Eukaryota; kingdom Viridiplantae; phylum Streptophyta; class Pinopsida; order Pinales; family Pinaceae; genus Picea; species Picea glauca. Next base: position 222,052 of record JZKD02S1741699.1, on the reverse strand, counting down.
TGGAAAATTGATATAACTTAGAAAAATTCACATTCTTCTAAGAGTGGTATGTTACTTTACCTCTAAAATATAATGAATATGTCTATGTTAAGAGGTTGGTTTAGTATCTAAATGTTAGAATTTATTGAAACAAATTTTCACATTTGTAAATAATAGTTAGTTCTTATGTGTCACTATTTTTCCATATTTTTTAATGTTGATTTTATATTATTTTAAATTAATAAATTCGGTAAAGACCTTAAATTACAAGGTCAAGTGTTCTCACTAATAGGGAGTTGGAAAAATGGATATGCTTTTTTTATGCAACTTGTACCACCAAGTTTGTCAATATGAAGCTATAACCAAAGCAACCAACTGGTCCAACATGTAGAGGATAATAGGTAGTCCCACCAATGTTTTTTGAATTTATAAGAATGGGCACATATTTTTATTACATAAATCATAACATTGCAAAACTCCCCTCACATTTAGCATTAGGACCTATGTTTCAAAACAAAATATTTATAATTAAGACCTATTCTTTTCTCTTGGGTATAATCAAAGCCCCTAGGCCCATCCTCTTTGTAAAAAACTCCACTAATCCCCTTTACTCTCCCATCGGGGAATCTAATAAATACTCTACCATGGCCAATTATGTTGAGAGGAGATTCATTACCAAGGTATACCATCCTACCATCATATTTCTCATACATTAAAAACAAATGTTGATGAGAATTCATATGGAAGAAGCTCCAGAGTTTATCTACCATGCACTATGGCCTGCATGGGTTTCTAAACCTACAATAAATTCATCTCCATCATCCTCTTGAGAATAATTTTTAGACTCATCATCATAATGCTTCTTATTCTCAGTTTTCTCTTCCTTGCAATCCCTTCTGATATTCCCAACCTTTCCATAGTTCCAACATTTTTCCTTGAAATTTCCAGGAGACTTATGTCCCCCATGGGATTTGGATCTACCCTTTTCTCTCTTCTCTCCTTTCTCCTTTGATCTTCCACAAAAAACCAAGGCTTTATTGGTTGATTCATAAGATTTTTTCCTCACCTCTTGTGGGAGTAAATAGACACAACCTCATTAAGCACCAATGTCTTCAGAGTGTTTCCAATGGCCATTACTAGGTTGTCCCTTGAATCTGGAAAAGAAAACAAAAGGTCATACAACAATATGCCTCATCCATCTTCACTCCAACTGAGATAATATAGGTCACAATAGTATTAAATGCATTTAGGTGCTCATCTACAGAATCATCATCACCCATTCTCAAGGAAAACAATGTTTTTCGTAGAAAAAGTTTATTAACCATGGATTTACCCTAATACATATCCCCCAACTTATTTCAAAGAGTTGTTGAAGTTTTTTCTTTATAAATGTTCAATAATACTGAATCGACGAAGCAAATCCTAATAAGAATTCTTTCCTTTATCTCCAACACCACCCACTCTTCATCTATCATACCAATGGGTTTAGTTCCATATACTACAACCCATATATCTTGATCTATGAGAAGATATTCCATCTTGAGCTTCCATAACTCAAAGTTAGTGTCATTAAACTTCTCCATTTATAATCTGGATGTGCTCGTCATTTCCCTATAACAATATTTCCTTATGTGCAAGCTCCCACTCAAACAAATATTAGATTAAAAAACCTTGTCCTTAACACCATGAATCCAAGGTGATCAACCCTTGATACCAAATGAAAGGAAGTAGAGGTGTGGAATATGCTTCCTACACTAATCTACGAGAGAAGAATGTGCATAAATTAAAAACATAACAATTACAAACAAATGAAATGAACAACAAATCGTTAACAACATGATATCCTAGGGAAAACCATTATGGGATTAAAAAAACCCACACTCTAAAGCACACTCATTGTATTATTCAACAACTAAATGGTTACAATATTGAGTTTATATGCTCTCAACAAGAGTGTTAAGTAGCATAATTCTATAAAAAATTCAGCATAACAGTAAGTTCAAACTTACTCTCACTTTTCTCTATCCCTAGCAAACAAATAAATAGGCATAAATAAAACCATAAACTGTTTATGGTTTTCCAAGTTAAAACCTACTCTCACTTTTCTCTAGCCCTAGCACACAAATAAATATGCATAAATAAAACCATAAACCATTTATGGTTTTCCATTTTTACTTATTGGAAACCACTAGCAGGTTGTTTTTTACCGCTGCTCTCTTCCACTACAACACTGCAATATTATTTGCTCCACTACAACATTGCATTATGCTCTGCTTCACTATAACACTGTAATATTCTCTGCTCCACTACAACACTGAAATATTCTTTGCTCTACTATAACATTGCAAACTCTACTCCACTACAATAGTACAATATTATTTATTCTATTATAGCAATGCAAGATGTATAACACATTTGTACCAAAAAAAAATGGTTTAGTAATTTTTATTTGGACATAAATATCACAATTCATGATGTCAAGAACATCAATAATCAATTAATCAAAGACTCAATATTCATAGACATGATGTACTTGATTGTATGTAGCCACTCATCTACTACAACATATGTTGAGAAACTTATATAATTGCTATAGGTACAAATAAATCACTTAAAATTATTATCTAGAAACTTAACTTATTAGTCCCTGCCGTAGGCGTAGAGGGACTATAGCGATCGATAAATCATTGACCTGGTATTAGATTGTGCATTGACCAAAAATATTTCCATATTGTCTATTTTTGGAACAAGGGGAGTGAAGACATCGATTTTAATATAATAAAAAGTATCATGTTTGTCAATATCTGATTGGACAAAAGATTGGAGGTCTTATTGCAGCCTTAGCTATTCCCAATGTTAAATATCTTGACCTTTCCAAAGTATTTGGTAGTATATGGTCTTTTTGAATTATATATTTTATTATGCACTGGTCGATGATGGATTAATGCTAGCATTAGTTCAAATGTCTCCCTTAGCATTTTTTGTTGGGTAGAATACATTCTCTACCATATTACTATGTCTAATTTTTGCTTTATTGTTGCGTGCTTCGAGAGAATAGGTTTGCCACACTGCATATTTTCTTAAATGCTTGCACAGGCCTACGCCCTTCGACGATCCTGAAAGTCTTAATTGTTTACCTAACAACTCTGGTAGTGTTAAATGATTATTGTATAGATGGGTTGCAATACAGTTTCGTTCATGGTCAGCATCGCTGCTCGAGTGTTTGATCCTTGTTTGGTGCTTCATTCCATGGTTCTGGTTATTGTTTGATTCAACTTTGCAAAGTTGAGGTCCTGTAATTGCAGTTCGAGCTCTTTGTGGTTGTTCACTAGTTTGTTGTTTTTCAACTTTGCAAGTTGTTGGACCTGTTGTTGCGGTTTGCAGTTTTTGGGGCTGAGCTCTTGTCGTCCTTTGTTGACGGGTGAGTTTCCCTATTGTTGTTGTTTTTCAATGGTGGTAGTCCCACCATATTTGTCTGTGCTCTTAGTTTTTTTCCTGGAAAGCATGCATCTTTCAATGCAAAGGGCTTTACGAAAAGTAGTTGGGAGCCATCAGAAGAGGGAACCATCGGGCGGGGTCTGTACGTAGGGTATGCTTTCATTCTGTGGGTGGGAACACTGCATCTACCTGTTCTATTTCTACTGAGTAAAGTTATTGTTTTATTTATTTCTCTTTTTTTTTCTCATCTGCTATGGGGACTAGGGGGGATTGAAGTTGAGAAGAAGAAGGTTCAAAGATACATATGGGAATTGGTGCCCTGCTTTGTTTTTTTTTTTCTATTTTGCTACCTTTTATTTTTTTCTCCTGCTTTTCTCTGTTTTCATAGAAAGTGAAACTATGTAGAAAATAGCTTCAAAGTGACAGTTGAAGAGATGAACAAGGTAATAGATGTTGAGGCATACGAAATAGTTGCACAGTCCATTGTACATGAAATCATTGACATGGTTTTGCATAGCAATGCACTTTTTAGATTGGATGCATTCTCGTATACTATTGCGGATTGCCTTTTTGATAGATTCCAGGTTCTATTGCATTTTCGTTATTCATTGACCGAGCTGCGCAATGGATTGATAGATTATTTCTTGACCTATTTTAAAAATGGAGATGTTGAGGCTTTGCAGTCCTATGAATACGAACTGGAATCTGATTTTCTTCGGCAGTTGCATGTAATACAAGATGTCACTACGTATTTTTCAAAAATGCAGTTGTCTGCATCTCCTGTTCTGCCTCCGCATGAGAGGGGACTTTGGGGAGATACATTTTGTATACAATGGTTGTCTAACTGGATGAATATATCAGTTTCCATTTGGTCATTGACAATAAAAACAAGATATCTACTATTCAATAAAACTGCATCTAACAATCCATATTGCATCTTGTTCCATGATGTCAATGCCCTCAGTGGCCATTATGAACCACTAGTGTACAAAAAAATGCCCATATGAAATATAGAAGGTCCTCGTATCAAATTGTCCGTTATTTGCAAAGACCTTCAATCGCAATGCAAAGGGATTTTGCATGACATAGATTGCCATGGTTTACAGCTGGCAACAAATGTTGTGTCTAGTTGTGGAGATAGTTTGTTCAATGCAATTTTTTGTTTGGTACTAGCAGAAATCGATGTTCATTCGCTGCAACTTTACACTGTACATTCCTTTTTCAATACAATTATAGGCGGTAACCAACAAGCTTTTAGGTGCTTGCATCAATACCTTTGCCCATATCGCGTAGAAAATATGTCGGCAGTTGGAAGTTGGCAGGAATACCTTGTGAACATGGCACTTCCATATGAAAAAGGGTGTATGGAGGGTTGCATATTCTGTTTGCAATGGATTTTTTTCATATTCAAGTTTAATATCCAAGTGTGGTTTCCCTTTCCAGATGCCACTGTCCATTCCTGGGTTATTGATTCAAATTGTGATTGAACAATTGACATCCTTTCGTTGAAAATAGATACAACACATATCCATTATGAACCTTTGCTTGCACATATCGGTAGTTCAGGGTTGACTATCCATGCCACCCAAACGACATCGAATTTGCATAGACGTGGAATGTTTTTTTGTGAAAATGAAAGTCCTCCCAGTTGTGATATGGGAAAACAGGTCTTGAACAAAAAAAACATGCGTAAAATTCATTACAGTTGTGATGAGGCCATAGACCACTTAGACAAAAAACGTTGCGTAAGTTATCACAATTTGAAAAAAATGATTCATCAAATTCACCCGACTTCTGATAAGGTCATAGAGGCCTTGAACAAAAAACGTAAAGTAGTTTCTCATAAATGGGTGAAAGTGAAATTCATCCCAGTTGCCACCAACTCATCCTGCCCTTGGGCAAGAAACATAGACTAAGTTACCAGAACTTGAAAATGTTCATGCGCGACAGAAAAAAATACATTGCTACACTTCCTTTTAGAGAGAAGCTCACATATCACAATGTAAAGAAATTTGTTCGTGCAGAATAAAGAACAAACAGGTGTGATTGCATATCCCAAAATGGTGATGCAACTGTACGACTTTGTGATCTACAAGCAACACCATGCAGTAGTAGCAATGAAAACCAGGAAACAATTTCTACGAATACTTCCCTGCAAGAGAAAAATGCAAGACAGAACTACATGAAACAAATGAAAGACACTCCTTCCATTGCATGTGCAATTTGTGAACAATTGAATTTTTCAAAAAATAGTAAGTCTTTCACGCCTGATTTGTAAGCAGAATACCTCCTCTTAACAGCCCAGGATAAACCATTTTCCAATGCGAAAGTTTGTCTTCCATGCAAACGATCACTTGAAAATGGAAAACTGCCACAGTTTTCAACCCCTGACCGAATAAGATGTAATACAGCACTAGTAGATGTAAGTGCACTTACGAAACTCAAGGAGAGACTTGTGTCTCTGCGAATTGCATTTTCCCAAATCAGACCTTGGGGCTATAAATGACCCTAGATGGGCTTAACAAGAGTAATTATTAATGTGCCTATTCATACAATCGTTGTGGCTCTGAAAAGACGCTTGCGATACAAAAATGCCTATCATATAGGTAAAGTGCATGTGCATGTTGTTATGAAAGCATTAAAGGAAATATGTTTCAGAGCCCTATACAAAGCAGAGAACATTTGTATAAATGCCAACTGGAACAGTGTTCTCGCAGAAGAACATGGAAACTCTGCAGATACTCTTGAAAATCCTAGTGATTTTGATTGAAGTGATGAATCAGACAATGAAATAGCTTCTGAAACATTGGTGCATCGATTCACTGATTCACAGTGCATTTGTGACTTGCAAGACAAAATTGTTGAAATTGCACCTGTTGTGGGGCAACGCCCACTTGGAATATTCAAGGAAAAATTCGTTGAGGAAATGAACTTTCCAACACACTTTTATGGAGATCCACGTGGCACTGATATTACAGAACGATTCAGTTATCATAAAATAGTCCAATGGGAGCTGCTACATTCAAGAGGTTGCTTCTCCTGTCACATAACAAATTTGTTTTTCAAGACAATGCGTATAATAATAGAGCAAGTTTTGTCTTGCATGTGGGTCCGAGTAAGAAAAGGCTAGTTACAAGGAAGAAAGTTGTTCGCGAAGGATGTGAAGTACAAAGTTAACCTAGAAAAAATTCTGAAATCTAATATTGGATACATAGATTTCAAAAACATCTGCACCTCTCCTGACTATTTGCAACAAAACAAAAAAATTATTTTTGCAATGATCGGGGAATTAGGCCCACCAACATTTTTTGTCACATTTACAAGTGCAGAGCACTGCTAGGATCCATTGGTGGCTGCGGTTTTTGACCTGCATAAGAACAAGAAACGAAAAAAAGAAACTGATACACTGGAAAATAGTGATATTGACTACCTCATAAGAAAAGACCCGGTGGCATGTACTCGCTATTATAGACATAGAATAAATTCATTGAGACAATCCATATGCCATGATGAAACATTTTTCAGAAAAATATCGGACTACTTTTTTGTCACTGAATTCTAGAATAGGGGAAATGAACATGACCACACATTGTTGTGGATAGAGGATGCACCAGTGTATGGAGCCGATAACAATTCAGATATCGAACAATTTGTGGATAAATACATAACATGCAACACAGATCATTTGGATCCAGAACTTGTGAAAGTCCATAGACATTACCATACAAGAAGTTGTAGAAAACGAAAAAACTCACATTGCAGATACAACTTTCCCGTGCCGCCAATGAGAGCTACAAGAATCATAGAGCTAGTTAGTGTAGAGGAAAATGTTGTTGTTGAGAAATCTAAATCCTTGTTCGCATTTCTAGAAGAAGGGGGATTTGACAAAATGATGATCTTCGATGCCTTCTTAACACAAGTAAACCTTTCATAAGATGAGTACATCCAAGCCATACAATGTATTCTTAGGCAACCAACACTTTTCCTTAAACGAAATCTCTCCCATATTTAGAACAACAGTTTCTCCAATGGTATACCAGTTGTGTTGAAAGAAAACACAGATGTGCAGTACGTGTTGAATGCATATGTTGCAGCATCATATTGTTGTTACACATCGAAATTACTCACTTTGATAGTGTTGCAAGTGTCATCATTACAAAGGTCGCAAGTGTCGCATTTTTCTCACAAGGTCGCAAGTGTCGCATGTTGCTCACAAGTGTCGTAAAGTGTCAGGGAATCATACTTCCATGATGCCTATGTCATGCCTATAACGACATGAGAAGGAATCTTTAAACACCTCAAACATTTGATTTGGAAGAGGAGAAATGAGTCAGCAGGCTTGCAAACCTTTTGCCATCTGAAAGCACCTCAAAAACTGAGTTTTTGGAGGGGAGCGCTCCCCCTTACACTATCTCGGAGCGCCGACGCTCTCCCTTACACTGTCAGGGAGTGTTATAGCGCTCCTCTAGCCCTTTTGAGGGAGCACTATATATTTTGAGAGCGTTGGCGCCCCCCTAAAGCCTACTAAGGAGCGCTACAACGCTCTGATGGCCCTTTTGAGGGAGCGCTACCTATTCTGGGCAGTTGTTAAGCTGTTGAGATGAATGGGGGAAGCATCTTTTCATTCTTGGAAGGCAGTTGGATTCGAATCCCTAGTCCATCCATGATCTTAGGGTATATCCTCAACTGAAGGAGGCAAATCCTCAACATCCCCAAGGATATATCAAGTGGTTAAAGCCTCTCCAAGGCTATATAAGAAAGCTTTCTAATGGTGAAAGGGGACTAAAAAAGGAGAATCACACCAAACTTATGATCTCATAAGTGGTGCTGGAACAGGGGGAAGAACTGCTAGCATGAAACCTATGATCTCATAGGAAACACATAGTCAACCAAAGGAGAATGATCAGTGAAGCTATTGTTATCCAGGTTGTGGATCTTTCAGGCAATGGTTAGACAAAGAGGACTTGACAAAGCTATCGCATTCGCATCTACAATTGTAAGTACTATTGTCGTTATTCTCATTAATATGACACGCTTGGCCTGTTTCTTTCTAGTTTGTGTCTAATGTTACATGAACTTAACATTAATTGATAGATCTGTTTTCAAGCTAATATCAATAGAGTAGGAAGTGTTCGTATCTTGGTTGTCTGTAGAACTCAGCGAGGAGCGAAGGATTGGAGCGCAACTCGGAGCGTGCAGGGAAAAACGTTGATAAAGAGGTACTTCTGTCATCCTTCCTTCTCATGTGTTAGTTTAGATAGATTTTAAAGGAAGTCAGTGTCCACGTTAATCATTTTCTGTCTTAGAGTTAGGGTCAAGCTCTTTGAGGCAATCTACCTGTCCGCGGGGAGATTTTCCTACAACAATTGTACCTCATATATGACGAAGATTGAAAAGTCTATGACAAGTGCATTCAAAAAAATACACAAAGAACATGAAAGAAGTCATATTGATGCCATACAAAAGATACGCACACTTGGAAACACATTGCTTAATCTTCAACAAATGTCTTCTTAGCAAGCAGTTCACATTGCACTTTCCTTGCCCCTCACTTGTAGTTCAATAAAATGTGTCTTCATAGACACATCTCCACTTGAAAAATGCACATTTGTCCTTAAACCATCAGTTTTTCTGCAACAAGAGCCTGAAAATTCAGAGGATGTGGTATGTCGGTCTATTATTGAATATTACATCCAGCATCCATCTCCTATTAGGCATATCTTCTTAGCAGAATTCATATCGCATTATAAAAAAAATGGTGCACCCATATCAAAAAGAAAAAAAACCTCTGTCATACAATTTGTCAAATACAACAAACATTGTGACTATGAAAACTATTCTAGAGAAAAATCGTTGTTGTACGTTCCATTCGATGAAAATGAAGAGACATTAATGCATAACTTCTGTACATGGGAGGCTGCGTATGTTGTGTTTGAGACTATGGTGCACATCAATGAAGCTAGATTTACCTACAATGTTAATCCAGCATGGGGTGATCTAGAGGTTGCACATAATGACCTAGAAAACCCTGGCGATCATGATGACACATTCAGAGACCCAAAAACAACCAGAACTGCTTCTGAGTCCTATGACATACAGGGACATTTGCCTCGTCCTCCAGCGGCTGGAAGTGAAAAATGTATCAATATTGGTTTTCAAGTTACAAAACATCCTTTCCTAATTGAAAATAATGAATACCACAGAATAAGACGTCTGTTGAATCGTGAACAACAAACAATTGTAAAGGACATTGCTCTTAAAAAATGCTTCAACATGAACAATCATGTGCACGTGTTCCTTACAGGCGAAGCAGGAACAAGCAAGACATTCACAGCAAAAGAATTGTTCCAAATTCTTATACAAATCTATGATTCAAACAATTCCTCTGATCCTATGAAACCAAAGGGCCTAATAGTTGCATACACAGGAAAAGATGCATACAATCCTGGTGGAACAACAGTCCACTCTGCATTTTTAATGCCTTTTAACAAGTAACAGTTTCTTCCACTTAGCAAGGAAATGTTGGATACATTATTTAAGCTTTATGAGGAACTCCTACTTGTCTTTATAGATGAATCATCTTTGATAGGGAGTTGGTTCTTGTATTCCATTGACAACCAACTATGAAGCATAAAACATGTGCAGGCAAAATTCTTTGGAAACATTGACATGATATTCTATGGGGATGTTTACCAAGCACAACCCATCCAAGATTCTTTGATATTTGAACAACCCATGGTCAACATGGAAACAGTCACCCATGACTTCTGGAGAGACAATATTAAATTCTTTGAGTTGCATACTATAATGTGACAAAAAGATGAAACATTCATTGCAATTCTGAATAGAATGCACACCAACAACCAAACACATGATGACTTGACCCCTATCAATTTGAGATCCTTACGGCCTGCACCAAAAGACCCAACATTCCCTTACCTATTCTACAGAAATAAGGATGTTGCAAACCATAACAACCACATGTTTTCCCTAATGCTTGGCAATGATATCATCATCAATTCCATTGACCTGGAAGAAGACAACCATGGAAATCTACCACGGCATGAACATTTAGTCACTTTACCTATGCAGCTTGTCCTCAAATTAGAAATGTTGGTTGAAATATATGCCTGCAACTATGATTCACAGGATGGCTTGGTGAATGGTGCAGATGGAATATTGAAAGGCTATACAAAGACAAAAAAAGTGGATGTCATTTGGATTAAGTTCCATGAACCACATATAGGAAAGTGACAAGCAAACAAGTTGTCTTATCTATATAATTCAAATACTGGAAGCGATTGGACACCTATTTTGTGAATATCGAAGCCAGTATCAACATCAGCAAAGACAGGTGAACTGAAGATTCGAAAACAGTTTCTGATTAAACTTGCATGCGCACATACGGTCCATAGATCAGAAGGACTAACACTTGATAAAGTTGCTTTTCAACCTACTGGAATTTGGATACATGGACTTGTCTACACAACACTGTCCTGTGTTAGAAGCATAAAGTCCTTGTATTTACTAAGTCCTCTCACAAAATATAACTTCAAAGTGAAAAAGAAATTTGATATCTAAATGGAACGACTGAGGACCATCGCAAAATGGCAACTGCATTATGATTACCAATCCATACAAACAAATTCATCTGTATCAATTATCTCGCTTAACACAAGCGGCTTAAATGCACACATGGGTGATATACTGAATGACTATGATATAATACAATCCGATATTCTGTGCTTGCAAGAAACACACATCGAATTATGCACACAGAACAAACAATTCCCAAATCACAATTGCATATCAAGTTACATTACACATGGGGTCATGATACTGGTCAAAAAACATCTACCAATTTTGGACCATATACATATTGAAGAAAACAATGTTGAGTTGGTGCTTGCAAAAAAAATTTCTCATGAAACAAAAGTTGCAATACTGAATCTGTATGTTTCTCCCCATGCAACATTCTCCAACATAGTACATGTTATTTCCAATGCATTGACCCATTTCCATCTGAACGAACCCATTGTACTTGTAGGAGACTTCAATATCGATATGCTACAAAATATTGGTAGAACAAAAGAATTGGAAAACTAAATGTACAAATACAGTCTCCTCTTTCTTATGAACAACACAGTCCATCTGCAAAATGCACTAATTGACCATGTCTGGTCCAATGTGCCCATTCCTCAATACAGTATGTTTGTCTTAGACACATATTGGTCTGATCATGATACAATTGGTATTGCACTTGAATTATGACATATACATCAAAGTTATTGCAAACTCATATTTGTATGTTTCAAAGCATATCTATATCTATGATTTGTACACACATCGCTCTAGACGGTGTTCTACTCAAATTATAAAATTTACATTGTGCAGAAAAAAGAAAAAAAAAAGGTACATCCTCCCAAAAACTATTTCTGACTCTATTCAACATATTCTATTTTTTTTTTTGTATATGTACATAGTACTTGCCTTTTTCTTAACATATGAACTGATGTTCATATCCATTTTTCTTTGTACTTTTCTTCATAGAAACAGACAGGAAAAGCAGAGGACGCAAAGAACTCCTACCCACACACGTAGACCAAACCATGCAAAGGTGCACCCTTTTCCTGCCCAAGTTCCACAGTAAACAATTTTTCGTTTACTTTCTCTATGTTTGTCAAACTTATTTGCAGCTATGTTTTTTTTGGTTTTTTTTGTTTTGCGCGTAGAGGCAACTACCTTGCACATCCGCCATCCAAGAGATGCAATGTTTGGTTGGCCACCTCACAAGTCCACTTGTGAATTTCTATATCGCCCAACCATAATGGCTATTCGCAGGACAAGAAACATTAGAGGCATATTGTGCAGCTTGCAAGTGCATGATCCAAATAATGGCGTCTAAAATATCAGCCACCCCGCAAGTCTGCCTATCAAATTGTATATTGTGGAACTATATGTTCTATTTGTAGAACATGGAATAATAGAAGGCTTTATTTTTACCCCTCCCGCCCGAGAACCCGCAAGTATGGAATGTGATATGGGTACATGGTGTATAAAATCTAATGTCGATACTTAATAAAGGTACATATCTAATTTTGCCTCATTTCTACACAAACTAGTCCGGTAACCACAGAGTTGGTGTTGCACATGAATTATGAAATATGCACTAGGAGTTGGATGGAGCCAAGTCTGCGATCCAAATAAGTGGGTAAGTATGGAATAAGAGATCTGTGCATATTTGATATGTATTGCTTGTTTCTGGGATCTCGCCAGCCCTGGAGTATAATGTTGAGCCGGCCAGAATGCAAACCCACTTGTCAAATTATTTTCATAAGCTATTTGTAAGTAACCTAGCAATAGAGCCCCATTTTTTACCCCGCCAGCCCAAGAACCCGCGATCCAGAAATTGTCAATGGTCTACAAAATATAAGTCAACCCGCAAGTCCCCTTGTCTATATGTATATCACGGAACTATGTGTGCTATTTGTAGAACACCAAACAATAGAGGCATTTTTTTAAGCCCGCCCATCTGAGAATTTGCCATCCTGAAAGTGGAAAAGTATGGAATGACATCCATACATCGCTTCACTGAGAAATTCTGACTCATTCAGCCTCAACATTGTAAACTCATCAGTTTCATTATGCACTTTCACACTTGGCCATTCCTTCCTTGCTTGCTCTTCCTCGTGCCCGTCACCTTCGCATATCTGCATAATAAGAAATAGTGTTTATATATATATCTTCTATCTAAATATTTAATTCTAACAGGTCATCGTGTAGGCACCGTCTAAGTTGTCATTGATGCATGCAAGGCTCGAGAAGTTCTGCCATCAATGTAATTTATGTGAAGGTTTTTCTTATCCCTTCCCAGTCTTAATTTCAAACACCATGGAATGTCATTCACACACCTCCAGCTTGCTTCCTTCCGGAAACCTCCAATCTCTTCCAAGTCTTAATTTGAAATACCATGGAATGTCATTCACATGCCGCCACCTTGGTTCGTTCACGAAACCTTCACTCCTTAAATTTTCTTCGTCGTAACTGCCACCTTTGCACTTCTAAGTATGCAATAATTAAGCTTTACTTATAATAGGTCATAATACAAAACACATAGATATTGTCATTAATGAGGATATTTTCCATTCGCACGCACGAAAGAATTGTTTCTGGAGGATTATATTGTCCCCTCCAGTTCTTCATTTCAAGCAGCATATGGAGAAAATCAACGTTTCGACAAAGTACTGGCACCAGTTCTACAACAGTTTTGTAGAAATACAGTGAGCATCTTCCTCACAACCTTCGTGTGCAGAAGAAGGGAAAAAGAATTGCAGGGGAGGTAGAGCATCCCGAAACTTATAGTGAAAACATGGATCTTAACGTTGATCTGGAAAGCATATTCTGCAACCTTGATTAGCCCGCAGACATAATTCAGCCTACCTTCTCGATGGACATGATTGATACCCTAATTTTTTACGAAGATGAATCCTTCATATTCCAGAATGTTGTTTTTTAATCTGAATCAAACAAATTAATCATTGAAAAAAAAGATGTAAATAATAACCAAAGAATACATCATTCAGAACTTGACCTTGCCAATATGCAGGCGTCCAAAATATCTCAACTTCACATGGAAACCAGAGATGCTCTTCATAGTTTCGTTGGAATCATTGAAGATGAAAATGCCAGACTAAAGAACTGCATTAAGGAATTAGAGGAAGCTTTATTTCCTATGCCATTTCTTCACAGTTCTTTGTGAATAGCAATGCCTGCTACTACGTGCACTCCTGCAACAAATATAAAATAATCCTCCAGCTTCCTCGCATCCTGTAGAGGATATATTGAGAAAAATATCAACAAAAGAATGGAACTGATTACAAAGGCCTGGGAAACATCACAGAATATGGATTCCCTAGGGAGCAGGGCACATAACTTGCTCCTACTTTTGCAGAGGGATTTTAAAAATGAAGAAAGTTTCTATGTGCACACGGTCATCCCTTTTGCCTTTCATGTCAACAACATGGCAGAGACCATAAGAAGACAACATAATCTCCCTTCCAATAAACGACTCACTCAATTAGAAGCATGTTGGAAAGAGAAAGTGAAAAATCTGTATGTCATCATCCAGTCATGTGAGAAAGAAATATCAAAGAAAGAAACATTATTGACAAAGCTCACCAAAATAGACTTAGCAGAAAACACAAATGGCTTCCAGGACACCAGCTTAATCCTCAACTCGCTGGCTTCAACCAAACAAGCTTTTGATAAAAATGTTGATAATTTGAAAGCCTTGTCTTTAGAAAAATTTTACAGCATTATTGAATATCATGAACAAGAGGTGCACAACTAGCTAGTTCGGTATTCGGTACAGAATGAAGACATCGATGAAACTCTGTGCAAACTTTCAATTGATCTAAGCGAATTAGAAGATAAAGTTTTCAACATTCAAATCCACAATGACATCAACGTCGCCCCTTTGAGAAACTATATTGAAGAGAACTTGAAGTGGGTCATTGCCCAAATCCAATAGGGAAATGCATAGTTCTTTCTTTGTCAATTCAGTTATTCCAACTTCTCTGAGTAGAAATCCACTAGCCCCTGTTTTAAAGAAAACTAATTCGGGAATGCTATTTATTTGGTCCTTTTGTCCACCACCCTTTGTAACAGATGTTGGCAGCAGGACATGGAACAACATAAGCTCCATTTTCAGATCTCCAGCCCGAGAACCCACGATCCAAAAACTGGACAAGTTTCGATTCAGGGTTCCCTCCATGCTCTAATTCGGGAATGCTAGTTTTTTTCCTTCTTTTATGTGTTCGTAAAATTTCATAGAGAGTATGTACACAGAGTTATGTATTTTCTATGTATATTTTATGGTCTCCATGAACCTATAATTTCATAAATTTCTGTTTCTTGTGTCGATGAGTGCCTGTTTTAAAGAAAACTAATTCACGAATGCTATCTATTTGGTCCTTTTGTCAACTGCCCTGTATGCCTATGTAAAGAAAACTAATTCGTGAATGCTAAATTTTTTGAACACAAGCCCCATAAAATTCAAATAGTCTGCAACTCCAATTGTCAATTTTTATATCGTGGAACTGACGGTGCTATTTGTAGGAGACGGACCTGCAATCCAAAAACTGGTCAACTCAAGAACCGACTCTTTTAAAGAAACTAATTCGGGAACGTTTTTTTTTCATGCTTATTTAACGAGCCTATGTAATAGACATCAGTACTATGTTTTTTTCCTTTCTTTGTCCACCAGCATATGTAAAAAGCAAAACTAATTCGGAAATGCTAAACTTGTTTTAATTAATTATAAACGATTTTATTGATATTAAAATAAGTTATTGAGTTTATTATTTCAATTTGCTTATTCGACACGAGCCTCTCCAAATTCAAATACTTCGCAAGTCCGATTGTCAATATGTATATCGCGGAACTCTACCTGCTATTTGTAGCACAAGGAACATCAAAAGCCCGCATTTAAGGTCAGTAGCCCGATAACCCGCCTAATTCCGTAACACAATTTTTTTCATGCTTATGTTCACCAGCCTATGTAAGAAAAATCAATACAATTTTGTTTTCTTTTTTTGTCCACCAACATATGTAAAAAGGAAAACTGATTTCAGGAATGCTAAACTTACTTTATTTAATTATAAATTATTTTATCGATACAAAAATAAGTTATTCAATTTATTATTTCAATTTGCTTATTCGACACGAGTGACTTCAACTTCAAGTAATATACAAGTCTAACTGTCAATATGTATATCGCGGAACTCTAGGTGCTATTTGTAGACCATAGAAAAACATATGCCCAATTTGTAGCCCGCCAGTCTGACAAGCCGCGATCCATAAATTTCAAATAGTCCGCAAAACAACTTCTCAATTTTTATATCGCATAACTCTCGATGCTATTTGTAGGCAACAGAACAACACAAGCACAATTTTCAGCCTGACGACCCGGAATGAAGCTTCCATGCATGATCTATATATCTACTTCATCAAATCACATATTTTATTTTTGTAGGCCACAGAACAACAGAAGTCGGTTTTCAGCCCGAGAACCCGTGATCCAAAAATTCAACTAGTCCACAAAATTGCTTGTCAATTTGTATATCACGGAAGTCTTGGTGCTATTTGTAGACCACGGAACAACAGGTCCCTAGCCCAGCAACCCGCGATCCAAAAACTAGCTAAGTCAAGAACTCACTCTTTTTAAGAAAACTAATTCGGGAACGCCATTGTTTTCATACTTATGTTCACTACCCTATGTAATAGATGTCAGTACTATTGTTTTTTATTTTTTTTCCACTAGCATATGTGAAAAGGAAAACTTATTCGAGTAACAACAGAAGCCCGATTTTCAGCACGGCAGCCCCAAAACCCGTGATCCAAAAATTCAAATAATTTGCAGGACTGCTTTTCAATTTGTATATCGTGGAAGTCTCCATGCTATTTGTAGACCACAGAACAACAGAAGCCCAATTTTCAGTCCAACACCCCGACAACCCGAAAACCCATGTCAATTATGCACCAAACACTTCTCCAGGAACCTAGGTAACAGATGTTACTACTAATTTTTTTGTGTTTTTGTCCATGACCATATGTAAAACATATGTTAAGAATACTATTTTGTATACGATGCCCTTAAAATTTTAATAGTCTGCAAATTCGGTTGTCACTCTGTATATCGCGAAACTATTTTTTCCACTTTTTGCCCACATACCCATGTACTTCAACTCCCTGCCCACGTGTCTCCTGACTTTAACTTCATCTTGCTCGAGGAAGCACGCCATTACTCTGAGTGTGCCATACTCTGCCTTCACATCCTTTCAACGGAACTCACTGGGCCTTTACTCTGCGCGTGCGGCCATTTATGAAAACTCACCAGCTCCCCGACCTATTTCAATTGCTCCACCGGCTCCAGATGACTCATTCTTTCCTGGTTTTTCTTCTCAAAGCTTCGCCTCCTACCCAGCCTTTCCACAACACGTGCCATCACAAATGTATGACACCATGCAACTGAACCAGACACCAGTCGATGAGAAGCCACCTCCTCCTGGCGACACACCATTTGTCGCCTTCTGCATGGCCTCGTCGCAGCACTACAGCCCATACCAGTGATCTTTCTATTGTTTTCCTCTGTTAGTTTTTCATCTGCATGTTGACCTTTCATGCATTTTTCCATGGTTACTATAGTTATGCTGTCTACACTTTCCACAGTTGTAACGACCACCCTTACAGGCCGCAGTTTTGAACTCTTTTTGTATTAGTAACAGTCTACACTTCATTTATGAAGCAGTTTGGTTGGCTGAGCTGGTTTCCCCTCAAGGAAGCTCAGTTCATACAATGTTATAATATTTTATAAATTATTGTCTCATGTATATGACAGAATTGTTAAATTTATATCACGACATTGTTTGGTGCAAAAAGTATATCATCGAACACCCTCGACATCAAAATCATCATACAATGTTATAATATAAATTACTCAGTCTCATGTATATGACGGAATTGTTCGTTGCAAACTATATATGACATAACTGTTAAATAAAATGAACCCGTGACTTCGCCTACACGCCACTCCATAATTGCTAGGTTGCATTGGTTATGTACCAAACAATAATATTTTTTGATAAATTTCAAACAAAACTAATTCAGGAATACCACGTGTACTGCAACTTGCTACCCACGCGTTTACTTCGCGTCCAGCCTGGCAGGGAATACGCTACCATGCAACACTTGTTGCTATAGGTACAAATAAATCACCTAAAATAATTATGTGAATTTGGTATATTAATGGGGAATCTTTAAGCCAAGACTATTAGTTAAATTCAATTTTTTTAGAAGACTTGGGATGCCACTCATAGGAATATTCACACACATATTAATGGTGTATGCTCCTTACTAATTCAAAATCATATATTGATCAAATCAATGAAGTTAATGTAATCTAGTATGTAAAGTTGCCCTTGAAATTTGTATTGATGTGCATTATTATATTCTTTTGTTGTCTGTATCATGTTGATGAAATCAATGAAGTTATTGTAATCTAGTATATAATGTTTCCCTTGATATTTTATTTTATTTTTGTAAAAGAGTTTGTGAATGTTGGTTGTGGAGCCTGATTATCTTCCTGATTTAGAGGTCTTTTACTTTCAGCTGTGTTTATACCCCATGAAGTATTTACACCCCATAAGTATGTACACTCTTCCACGCGAGGGAGTTCAGAGGGGGTACCCCCTCTGCGGGGTCCGAGGGGGCTATCCCCTCGGCTAGGGGGTCTGGGGGCAAGCGGGCCCCCGAAGAAAAAATTGCCTTGTAAAAGTATATTACAATTTCATTGTAAATCTGGACCGTTCATTATAAGGTCGCAGATCTAACGATAGAGATTATGTTAGGGTTTTTTTCCCTATAAGGCAACCCTCTTTTATGAGGGAAATGTATTGCG
>JZKD02S1741699.1:186021-196234 GCA_000966675.3 Picea glauca | reverse complement strand
ATTTATTATTATTTATAATAAAAAATATATGATTAAAAAAATAATTATTCAAGTATTAAAAAAAATCTTTATATTTATTAATACTTATAATCATTCATTAATATCATTAATATGATTGCTTTTTTATATATTAATAATTGATGAAAAAAAAATATTTTATTAATTTTTTATTTTTTTTGTTAGTTTGTTCGTGACATGTGGGACTAACCTGTGGCTAAGAAACCTCCATTCAGGGGCTCAAGGGAATCTAAGCTATCAAAATCATATCACACCCGGTCTGAGCCACACTAACCCTTAACATTGTTGGATTTTTTGTCCCCGCAGGTTTCTAACCGATGACTTAACATCACTAAGCGTCTTAACAACACGCTATGTCACCCACTGTCCTACACCTAGGTGATCTTATTAATTTTAAGACATACATATATTTTTCTTTTTTCACTAAAGATTGGGTTTATATGTAAAAAAAATTATTTTATTAAATATTAAAGTATCATTTCTAAATTGAGTATGAGATGACACATCTCCTTCATATTACATTGTAAAAAGTGTTACAATAATTTTTAACATTTCTTAAAAAATAACCTTAAAGAAATTAGGTAAATAACCAGTATCCTTATTATATTACCTTTTAGATAATCATAAATAGCTATAATAAATATAGGTTGGTGACTATTATTATTATAACTATATAGATTTCATTACTAAAATGTTTAACCTGAAATGATAAAAAAAAAAAAAAAATCCCAAAGAAAAATTGGTCATTTCTGCATATAGATTGAATAAAAATTACATTAATCATAAACATAGTGAACTTACATGTGTCATGAACATTTGATTTCTATCTCATTGAAAAATCAACATGTTTAACTAATATAATATTAAATTATATATCAATAAAACTACTAAAATTAAAATAAACATGCAAATACCCTTAACCAAAAACGCTGGTCAACTATTAATGAGAAAAAAAAAATCTTAATTTTTTTTTTCTTTACTTCCTTTTTAATCCATTTCTTAAACAATTATATAAAAAAAAACAATCTTAAATCTGGTCTTTTCCCCTTGTTTCCTTTTAACTTTATCTACTTCTTAGAAAAATTATAAAAAAAAAACTTATAGTAAATCAAAATTCATATTTCCTCGAAAACCAAATCATTATAAAAATTACATTTTATCACTTTTTAAATTATCATAGTTTCATTATAAAAAGTACATTTTATCACTTTTTAAATTACTATAGTTGTGATGACCAAACAACTTACATAAGTGAATTTGATTTTTAAATATATTCAATAGATCAACACAAACTTACACATGGTACATTTACGTCTTATTGTTAGATTTAGTAAAAGATTTCGTCATTATAAAAAATTTACCAAAAAAATATGTAATATGAAATTTTACTTTTAGGGTTACTTATTCTGAGTTGTGTTTGGACTGTATTTAGTTTCATATTTATGTTGTAATCATTTGTATCATGAACAAGTCTTAGTAAACAATGATTTGATTTATCTAGAGCATCCATGTTTAGTTAATCTCTCGTTCAATTTCTTTAATTTATTTATAAAAATTTCAAAACTTTAAAAAAATATTTATAAAATTTTTAGAACTTAAAAAAATATATTAACGTATTTTTATTATTAATCCTTGTCATAGGCAAAGAGGGATAATAGCGATCGATAAATAGTTGACATGGTATTAAATTGTGCATTGATTATAAATATTTGCATATTATTTATTGTTGGAACAAGGGAAGTGAAAACATTGATTTTTATATAATAGAAAGTACCATGTTTGTCAAGATCTGATTGGACAACGAATTGGAGGTCTTATTGTCAGTTTTGCTATTCCCAATGTTATATTTGTTGGCATATCCAAAGTATTTGAATCGTATATGGTATTTTTGAATCATATATTTTCTTATGCATTGGTCGAAGGTGGATTAATGCTACCATTAGTTCGAATGTTTCCTTAAGCATTTTCTTCTAGCTTGAATACATTGTCTACCATATTAGTATGTCTGATTTTTCCTTTATTGTTGTGTGCTTCGAGAGAAGAGGCTTGCCACGTTGCATTTTTTCTTAAATTTTTGTACAGGGTTAGGCCCTTAGACAATCCTAGCAGTCTTAAGTGTTTACCTAACAGGTCTGGCAGTCTTAAATGTTTATTGTAGAAGTGCATTGGAATACAATTTCATTCCATTTTTTTTTATGGTAGTTGGACATCTTCTGTCGATTTTTATATAATAAATAGAACCATGTTTGTCAAGATGTGATTGGACAACGGATTGGAGGTCTTTTTTCTAGCTTAACTATTCCCAATGTTATATATGTTGGCATATCCAAAGAATTTCATCGTATATGGTCTTTTAGAATCATATATTTTCTTATGCAATGGTCGAAGGTGGATTAATGCTAGCATTAGTTTGAATGTTTCCTTTAGTAATTTCTTCTAGCTAAAATACATTGTCTACCATATTAGTATGTGTCATTTTTGTTTTATTGTTACACACTTCGAGAGAACAGGCCTGCCATGCTGCATTTTTTTATTAAATGTTTGCATAGGGCTAGGCCCTTAGGCAGTCCTGGCAGTCTTAAGTGTTTACCTGACAGGTTAAATGTTTATTGTGAAAATGCGTTGGGATACAGTTTCGTTCCATTTTTTTGATGCTCAACATCGTTGCTTCAGTGGTCGATGCTCGTTCGTTGCTTGGTTCCATCATTTTTGTTCTTGTTTGATTCAACTTTACAAAGTTGAGGTCCAACAGTTGCAGTTGGACATCTTTGTGGTTGTTCATTGGTTTGTTGTTCTTCAACTTTCCAAGTTGTTGGACATGTTATTGTGGTTTCTAGTTTTCGGGGCTGACCTCTTGTCATACCTTGTTGACGAGTAAGTTTCCTTGTTGTTGTTTTTCAATGGTGGGGGTCCCTTCCTCCTAATTATGTTGTAGACCATCTTTGTTTGTGCTCTTAATTTATGTTCCTGGAAACCATGCGTCTTCATATGTCGGTTGCGACGTTCATAACTATTTGGAAAATTTCAATGTGAAGGGGTTCTCAAAAAGTAGTTTGAAGCTATTAGAAGAGGGAACCATCGGTCGGGGTGTAGACGCAGGGAATGCTTTTATTTTGTGGGTCGAAAAACTGTGCCAACCTGTTGTCTTTCTACCAAGTATATTTATGGTGTTGTTTATTTGTGTTGTTTCTTTTGTTTGGTACCTAGTTTCGGGCTTGTAGTTTTCCTATTTTGATTTCATTTTTTTTTGGGTGCTATTATTTTTTTTCCCCCCTTTTCTCTCTTTTCAGAGAAAGTGAAAGTATCTAACAAATAGGTTCAAAATCAGAGTTGAGAAGATGGAAGAAGTAATAGATGTTGAGTCATATGAAATAGTTACACAATCCATTATATATGGCAGCATACGTGTCTTTGCATAGCAATGGCCTCTTTAGATTGGATGCATTATCGTATACTGCAGGAGATTTCCTTTTCGATACATTCCAGGTTCTACTACATTTCCAGTATTCGTCGACCGAGCTGCGCAATGGATTGACAGATTATTTCTTGGCATGTTTAAAAATGGCGACGCGAAGGCATTGAACTCCTATGAATACGAACTGGAATTTGATTTTCTTTGACATTTGCACGGAATACATGATGTCACTACGTATTTTTCAAAGATGCGGTTGTCTGCATCTCCAGCTATGCCTGCACATGAGAGGGGACTTTGGGGAGACACATTTTGTATATGGTGGTTGTCTAACTGGCTCAATATATCAGTTGGAATATGGTCATTGACAAGAAAAAGAAGATATCTACTATTCAACAAAGCTTCCTCTGACAATCCATATTGCATCTTGTTCCATGATGCCAATTTTGTCAGTGATCATTATGAACCACTTTTGTACAGAAAAATGTCCATATGCAATGTTGAAGTGCCTCATATTTACTTGCCCCTCTTTTGCAAAGACCTTAAATCACAGTGGGAATGGATAATGCATCGCATAGATTGCCATGGTTTACAGTTGGAAACAAATGTTGTGTCTAACTGTGGAGATAGTCTATTTAATGCAATTTGTTGCTTGGTAGCAGCAGAGTTTGATGTGCATTCATTGCGGATTTACACCATGAAGTCCTTTTGCAATGCAATTGTAGGCGGAAGTCAATGGGATTTTAGGTGCTTGCATCAGCACCTTTTGCCATCTCACCTAGAAAATATGTCGGCAGTTAGAACTTGGCAGGAATACCTTGTAAACATGGTGCTTCCATATCAAAAAGGGAATGTGGAGGGTTGCAGATTCTATTTCCAATGGTTTTCTATGATATTCAGAGTAAATATCCAGGTCTGGTCGACGTTTCTGGATGGCACTATCCATTCCTGGTTTACTGATTCAAATTACGATCGATCATTTGACATCCTCTCATTGAAAACAGATACAACACATATCCATTATGAACCTTTTCTTTGACATATCGATGGTTCAGGGTTGGATTTCCATGCCACCCAAACCACATCGAATCTGCATACGTGCGGCATGCTTTTTAGTGGGAATGAAACTCTTGCCGGTGCGATATGGCCATAGAGGGCTTGAACAAAAAAAAGATGCATGAAATTCATCACAATTGTGATGAGCCCATACAGGGCTTAAACAAAAAACGTAGAGTAAGTTATCACAACTTGAAAAAAAATATGTGTCAAATTCATCCCAGTTGTGATGAGGCCACACATGCCTTGAAAAAAAAACGTAGACTAGGTTATCAGCACCTGGGTCAGAGTGAAATTCATCCTAATTGCCATTAGCTCATTGTGTCCTTGGGCAAGAAATGTAGAGTAAGTTACCACAACTTGAAAAAGGTCATGCGCAAGAGAAAGAAATACATTGCCATGCTTCTTATTAGAGAGAAAGCCACATATCACAATCTAAAGAAATTTTTACATGCACAAAACAACAGAAACATGTGCAGTCGCATATCCCAGAATGTTCATGCAACCATCACATTTTGTGGGCTAGCAACAACACCATGGACTAATCGCAATGAAAACCAGGAAACAGTTTCTACCCATACTTCCCTACGAAAGAAAAATGCAAGACAGGCGTACATGAAACAAATTAAAGATACTCCTTCCATTGCATGTGCAATTTGTGAGCAACTGAATTTCTCAAAAAACAACAAGTCTTTCACGACTGCTTTTCAAGAAGAATACCTCCAATTGACAGTGCACAATAAAGCATTTTCCAGTGGCAAAATTTGTCTTCCATGCAAACGGTCGCTTGAAAATGGAAAAATGCCACAGTTTGCAACCCCTGACCAAACAAGTTGTAATGCACCACTACCAGATGTAAGTGCGCTTACGAAACTTGAGGAGAGACTTGTCTCTCTTCGAATTTCATTTTCTCAAATCAGGCCTTGGGGATTTAAACGACCCTAGATGGGCTTAACAGGATCAATTATTAATGTGCACGTTCAACTAGATGTTGTGCAAAGAGCCTTGCCACAATTTATTAACAATACAATGACAGTTTTCGTGGCTCTGAAAATACGTTTGCGATACAAAAATCCCTATCAGACAGGCAAAGTGTGTGTGCATGTTGTTATGAAAGCATTAAAGGAATTATGTTCGAGGGCCCTGTACAAAGCACAAAACATTTGTATAAATGACAACTGGAACAATGTTGTTGCAGAAGAGGATGGCAACATTACAGACACTTTCAAAAATCCTAGTGAATTTGATACAAGTGATGAATCAGAGAATGAAATGCATGTTGAGACATTGGTGCATGGATTCACTGATTCACAGTGCATTCGTGATTTGCAAGACAAGAGTGTTGAAATTGCACCTGCTGAGGAGCAGCATCCACTTGGAATATTCAAGGACAAATTCGCTGAGGAAATGAACTTTCCAACACTCTTCTATGGAGATGCATGTGGCACTGATATCACCAAAACAATTCAGTTATCATAAAATAGTCCGATGGGAGCTTCTACCTTCAAGTAGTTGCTTCTCCTATCACATAACAAATTTGTTTTTCAAAACAACGCGCATAGTAATAGAGAAAGTTATCTCCTGTATGTGGGTCTGAATAAGAAAAGGACAGTTACAAGGAAGAAAGTTGTTGGCCAAAGATGTGAAGTATAAAGTAAACCTGGAAAAAATTCTAAAATCTGATAATGGGTACATAGATTTCAAAAACATTCGCACCTCCCCTGACTATTTGCAACAAAACAAAAAAAATATTTTTGCAATGATCCAACAATTGGGCCCACCAACATTTTTTATCATATTTACAAATGCAAAGCATTGTTGGGATCTGTTGGTAGTTGCCATATCTGACCTGCATAGGAAGAGGAAACATAAAAAATATATCGGTGCAGTGGAAAATAATGACATTGACTACCTCATAAGAAAAGACCTAGTAACATGTACTTGCTACTATATACATATAATAAATGCTTTGAGACAATTGATATGCCATGATGAAACGTTTTTCGGAAAAATATCGGACTACTTTTTTGTAACTGAGTTTCAGAGTAGGGGAAATGAGCATGACCACACACTGTTATGGATAGAGGGTGCACCAATTTATGGAGTTGATAGCAATTCAGAAATTGAACAATTTGTGGATAAATACATAACATGCAACACAGATCATTTGGATCCATAACTCGCCAAAGTCCATAGACATTACCATATAAGAAGTTGTAGAAAATGAAAAAACTCGCATTGCAGATACAAGTTTCCTGTGCCGCCAATGAGAGCTACAAGAATCATAGAGCCACTTAGTTTAGAGGACAATTTTGTTGTTGAGAAATCTAAATCGTTGTTCGCATTTCTAGAAGAAGGACAATTTGGCAAGCTGATGCGCTTCGATGCCTTCTTGACAGAGGTAAATCTATCAAAAGATGAGTACATCCAAGCCATACAATGTACACTTAGGCAACCAACAATTTTCCTCAAATGAAAGCTTTCCCATATTTGGAACAATAGTTTCTCCAAGGACATGCTAGTTATGTGGAAAGAAAATACAGATGCGCAGTACGTGCTCAATGCATATGCTGCAACATCTTATTGTACTTTGTATTTGACAAAGGTTGACAAATCTATGACAAGTGCGTTCAAAAGAATACGCAAAGAACATGAAAGAAGTCATATTGATGCGATACAAATGATACACGCACTTGGCAATACATTGCTTAATATTCAACAAATATCTGCTTAGCAAGCAGTTCACATTTCACTTTCCCTGCCCCTCACTTGTAATTCAAGAAAATGTGTCTTCATAAACACATCTCCACTTGAAAAATGCACATTATCCTTCAACCATCGGTTTTGCTACAACAATATCCTGACAATTCAGAAGACGTGCTATGTCGTTCTATTATTGATTGTTACCTCCAATGTCCATCTCCTTTTAGGCATATATGCTTAGTAGAATTCGTATCACATTACAAAAAAAATGGTGCATCCATATCAAAAAGAAAAAAACCCTCTATCATACGGTTTGTCAAATACAATAAACATTGTGACTATGAAAACTACTGTAGAGAAAAACTATTGTTGTACGTTCTATTCCATGAAAACGAAGAGACATTAAAACATAACTTCCCTACATAGGAGGTTGTGTATGTTTCATTTGAGACTATAGTTCACATCAATGAAGCTAGATTTACCTACAATGTTAATCCAACATGGGGTAATCTAGAAGTTGCAGTTAATGACCTAGAAAACCCTGACGACCATGATCAAACATTCACAAACCGAAAAACAACCATAACTCCTTCCGAGTCCTATGACTTGCAAGCGGATTTACCTCGTCCTCCAGCAGGTGGAAGTGAAAAACGTATCAATATTGGTTTTCAAGTCACAAAACATCCTTTCCTAATTGAAAATAATGAATACCGCAGAATAAGATGTTTGTTGAATCGCGAACAACAAAGAATTCTAAAGGACGTTGCTCTTAAAAAACGCTTGAACATGGACAGTCCTGTGCACTTTTTCCTTATAGGCGGAGAAAGAACAGGGAATACATTCACAAAGAAAGAACTTTTCCAAATGCTTATACGAATATATGATTAAAACAATTCATCTAATCCCATGAAACCAAAGGGCCTAATAGTTGCATACACAAGAAAAGCTGCATATAATGCAGGTGGAACAATGGTCCACTCTACATTTTTTATGCCTTTTAACAAGTCACAGTTTCTTCCACTTAGCAAGGAAATGTTGGATACATTGTCTAAGATTTATGAGGAACTCCATCTTTTCTTTATAGATGAAGCATATTTGATTGGCAATCGGTTCTTGTATTCCATTGAAAACCGACTAAGAAGCATAAAACATGTGCACACGAAATACTTTGGAAAAATTGACATGATTTTATGTGGGGATCTTTACCAGGAACAACCCATCCAAGATTCTTTGATATTTGAACAACCTACCGTTAACATGGAAACAGTGACCCATGACTTCTGGAAAGACAATATTAAATTCTTTGAGTTGCATACTACAATGCGATAGACATATGAAACATTCATTGCAATTTGGAATAGAATGCGCGCAAGCAACCAAACATATGATGACTTAACATATATCAATTTCAGGTGCTTGCGGCCTGCACCAAAAGATCCTACGTTCCCTTACCTTTTTTACAGAAATAAGGATGTTGCAAGGCATAACAACCACATGCTATCGTCCATGCCTGGCGATGATATCACCATCAATTGAATTGACCTAGAAGAAGACAAGCATGGAAATGTGCCACGTCATGAACATACAGTCACTTTACCTTCTCAGCTTGTCCTCAAATTAGAAATGTTGGTTGAAATATATGCTTGTAACTATGATTCACAGGATGGCTTGGTCAATGGTGTAGATGGAATACTTAAAGGCTGTACGAAAACAGAAAAACTTGATTTCCTTTGGATTAAGTTCCATGAATCGCATATAAGCAAGCGAAAAGAAAACAAGTTGTCTTTTCTATATACTTCAAACACTGGAAGCGATTGGACCCCTGTTTTGTGAATATCAAATCCAATATCAACATCAGCAAAGATAGGTCAACTAAAGATTCAAAAAAAGTTTCCAATTAAACTTGCATGTGCACATATAGTCCACAGATCACAAGGACTAACACTTGATCATGTTGCATTCTAGCCTGATGGAATTCAGATACATGGACTTGTATACACAATACTGTCCTGTGTCAGAAGCATAGGATCCTTGTATTTACTAAGTCCTCTCAGAAAATATAACTTCAAAGTGAAACAAAAAGTTGATATTGAAATGGAATGACTGAGGACCATCGCAAAATGGAAACTGCATTATGATTACCAATTCATACAAACAAATTCATCTGTATCGATTCTGTCACTTAACACATGCAGCTTAAATACACATATGGATGATATACTGAATGACTATGATACAATGCAATCCGATATTCTATGCTTGCAGGAAACACACATGGCATTATGCATGCAGAAAAAAAAAATCTCAAATCACAATTACATATCAAGTTACATTAGACATGGGGTGATGATACTGGTTAAAAAACATGTACCAATTTTGGACCATATACATATCGAAGAAAAGAATTTTGAAGTTGTGCTTGCAAAAATATTCTTCCATGGAGCATAAGTTACAATTTTGAATCTGTATGTTGCTCCCCATGCAACATTCTCCAACATAGTAGATGTTATTTCTAATGCATTGGCCCATTTCCATCTGAACGGGCCCATTGTACTTGTAGGAGACTTCAATATTGACATGCTACAAAATAATGAAAAAATAAAAGAATTGGAAAACTGCATGTGCAAATACGGTCTCCGCTTTCTTTTGAACAACACAAGCCATGTGCAGAATGCACTTATTGACCATGTCTGGTCGAATGTGCCCATTCCTCAATACAATATATTTATCTTAGACACATATTGGCTTGATCACGATACAATTGGTATTGCACTTGAATTATGAGATATACATCAAACATATTGCAAAGTGATATTTCTATGTTTCAAAGCATATTTGTATAGTTTGTTGGAAAAATAAATAAATAAAAATAAAAAAACAGAACAATTATCCATCTTCTTGGTTTTCCATGAATTCTACACATACTATTCAATTTACATTATGCAAAAAGAAAAAAAGAAGAAGGTACATCTTTCTAAAAACTGTTTGTTTCTCTATTCAGCTTATTCTACTTTTTTTAGTATT
>JZKD02S1741699.1:173487-185971 GCA_000966675.3 Picea glauca | reverse complement strand
GCAACATTCTCCAACATAGTAGATGTTATTTCTAATGCATTGGCCCATTTCCATCTGAACGGGCCCATTGTACTTGTAGGAGACTTCAATATTGACATGCTACAAAATAATGAAAAAATAAAAGAATTGGAAAACTGCATGTGCAAATACGGTCTCCGCTTTCTTTTGAACAACACAAGCCATGTGCAGAATGCACTTATTGACCATGTCTGGTCGAATGTGCCCATTCCTCAATACAATATATTTATCTTAGACACATATTGGCTTGATCACGATACAATTGGTATTGCACTTGAATTATGAGATATACATCAAACATATTGCAAAGTGATATTTCTATGTTTCAAAGCATATTTGTATAGTTTGTTGSAAAAAWAAACAAAAAATAAATAAAAAKAAAAAAACARAACAATTATCCAKCTTCTTGGTTTTCCRTGAATTCTACACATACTATTCAATTTACATTATGCAAAAAGAAAAAAAGAAGAAGGTACATCTTTCTAAAAACTGTTTGTTTCTCTATTCAGCTTATTCTACTTTTTTTAGTATTTGTACATAATACTAGCCTTTTTCCTTTACATGTTAAGTTATGTTCATATTCCTTTTGATTTGTGCTTTTGTTCATAGAAACAAACAGGATAACTGCACGCCGCAAAGAAATCCTAACCAGAGATGTAGACGAATCCATACAAAGGTGCATCTTTTTTCTGTCCATGTTCCATACTAAATAGTTTTCCGTTTACTCTAACTGTATTTGTCGAACTTGTTTTCAGTTGTGTTTTTTTATTTTCTCATTTTGCACCTAGAGCCCGCCAACCTGCAGGTCCACCATCCAACATAAATACTATGCTGAATCAGTGAGCCCGCAAGTCCGATTGTCAGTTTCTATATCGCCCAACTATGGATGTTGTTTGTAGGACACAGAACATTGGAGGCCCAATTTACAACCCGCAAGTGTGCGCTCCAACTAACTGGCTAAGTATGGAATGAGGTATCTATGCATATTTTGTATGTATTGGTCCGCAAATCTACTTGTCAATTTGTATATCGCCAAGTTGTGGATGTTATTCTTAGGGCACGAAAGAATAGAGGCCCGTTTTTTACCCCGACAGGCGGAGAACCCGCGATGCAAAACATTGTACATACTCTATAAAATCTCAGCCACGCCACAAGTCCGCTTGTCAATTTGTATTTCACGAAAGTGTGTGTGCTATTTGTAGGACACGGAACAATATAGACCTATTTTTTGAGCCCGCCAGCCTGAGAACCCGCGATCCAGAAAGTGGCCAAGTATGGAATGAGATATCCGTACATGCTCTGTAAAATCTCATCTCCATACTTTATAAAGGTACATATTTAGTTTTTCCTAGTTTCTAGACATACTGATCTCGTCACCACACAATTTGTGTTCCACATGAATTATGAAATATGCACTCTGAGTCGCATCGAGCCCTTTGGTTTCATTATCCAATTTTATGGCCGTGGGTTCCCCTCTACGTGTTATCAAACTCTGTCCATGTTCCATACTAAACAGTTTTTTGTTTACTCTGTCTGTATTTGTCAAACTTATTTTTAGTTGTGTTTTTTTATTTTCGCATTTTGCGCTTAGAGCACGCCAACCCGAAGGTCTTCCATTGAACATAAATACTATGCTGAGCCAGCGAGCCCGCAAGTCCACTTGTCAGTTTCTATATCACCCAACTATGGATGTTGTTTGCAGCACACGAAACGTTAGAGGCCCAATTACAACTCGCCAGCCCGTAAGTCCGCGATCGAACTCACTGGATAAGTATGGAATAAGGAATCTATGCATATTTTGTATGTATTGGTCCACAAATCTGCTTGTCAATTTGTATATTGTCGAGTTGTGGATGTTATCTTTAGGGCATGGAACAATAGAGGCCCGTTTTTTACCCCGATAGAACGAGAACTCGCGATCCAAAAAAGTGTACATACTCTATAAAATCTCAGCCACCCCGCAAAGCCGCTTGTCAGTTTGTATTTCGCAGAAGTTTGTGTGCTATTTGTAGGATACAGAACAATAGAGACATATTTTTTGAGGCCGCCAGCCCAAGAACCCGCGATCCAAAAAGTGGGCAAGTATGGAATGTGATATCTGTATGTACTTTGTAAAATCTCATGTCCATACTTTATAAAGGTACATATTTAGTTTTCCCTAGTTTCTACACATATTGATCTGGTCACCACACAATTCATGTTCCACATGAATTATGAAATATGCACTGCAAGTCCGACCAAGCCCTTTGGTTTCCTTAGCCAATTTTATGGCCCCGGGCTCCCCTCTACGCCTTATCAAACTCTCATTCCTCGTGTTCTGAGTATACATCTTGCATCCAAAACTTGGTAATCCATGTCTATGCTCACGAGTTACCAGACGTCGGAGTGGAATATTGCATGTCCATCTAATCTTGCACTCGAGACTTCGGTGATCTGCAATTGGACCCAGGTTGGAAGCTTGCAACTCTTTTGCTATTTTTCTTTAATTAAATTGTACACTATCAATATTAATTATTAATAATTTAGTACTTGAAACTTATGTTAGCTATAATATGAGCCACTCAACCCACAAGTCCGCTTGTCAATTTCTATATCGCCCAACTATGGGTGCTATATGCAGGACACAGAACATTAAAGGCCCAACTTACAGCCTGTAAGTCCATGATCCGATTAACTGGATAAGTATGGAATAAGGGATCTTTGCATATTTGGTATGTATTGCTCGTTTCTAGGAACCCACCAACCCTAAAGTCTGTGTGTCAATTTGTATATCGCGAAAATCACTAAAAGTAGAATGTTGAGCCGACCAATGCGCAAATCCACTTGTCATTTTGTATATCACGGACGCCTGAAACTTTGGTGATCTACAATTGCAATCGGACTCGAACCTTGCGGCTCATTTCATAATTTTGTTTAATTAAATTATTCATATTTTAGTACTTGAAAATTGCCATCGTGGGCCCCCAGCCCTGCAGTTCGTCTGCCAGTTTGTATATCGTGGAACTGTAATCGGGCAAATCTGGGTACTATTTACAAGACACTGAACAATAGAGGCCCACTTTTCAGCCCGCTAGCCTGAGAACCCACGATCCAAAGACTCTACATGATTCCCTTTGCTATGCTCCCTGGAAGCCTGCAGAAAATCACAGTTTCCATACTTACCCAGTTTCCCGCAATTCCGTAAATATACAAACCCTCCGTTGAACTGCACCATCATGCCCTCTTACATTTTACACATTTTGCAACTCTCCTGTCCTTGTTGTCACCTGTAAACTTATTTTGAAGGTAGTCTGACCGCTTTTCAGACTTACCCATTGCTTCCTTGCTTGCTCTTCCCCGTCTCCGTCGCCTTCGCACGTGTCCATATTAAGAAGTAATTTATATATGTGTGTGTGTGTGTGTTTTGTTTCTAAATATTTAATGCTAACTGTTCATCATGCAGACACCGTCTAAATTTTCATTGATGGGCGCAAGGCTCGAGAAGTTATGCCATTAATGCAATATTTGCAGATGCTTTTGCTATCACTTCCCACTGTTAATTTCAAATACCATGGAATGTCATTCACATGTTGTCATCTTCGTTCCTTCACAAAACCTCCAATCCTTAAATGTTCTTCGTCGTAACCGCCACCTTCGCTCTTCTAAGTATGATATAATTAAGCTTTACTTCTACCAGCTCACCATACAACACACGTAGGCATTGTCATTAATGAAGGAATACCTCAGGGAGATTTTCCATTTGCATGCATTGAACCAATGTTTCCAGTGAATTATATTGCGCCCTCCATTTCTTCATTTCAGGCAGCCTCTAGAGCAAACCAACGTTTTCATAAACTACTAGTGACATCTCCACAACATTTATGTATAGATACATTGAACATATTTGTGCCTGAGGTCCAAAAATTAACAGTCCATCATAAATTCGATAGTTCTGGTAAGCTTCTGGTGCAGGAAAAGCGAAAAAGAATTGCAAGGGAGGTGAACCAGCCCGAAATTTAGAGTGAAAACATGGATCTTGACGTTGATCTGGATAGCATATTCTACAACCTTGATCAGTTTGGAGACCTAATTCAACATGGCTACCCAATGGACATAGTTGATACCGAATTTTTTGACGAAGATGAATCCTTTGTATTCCAGAGTGTTGTTTTTGAAAGTTAATCAAAAAAATTAATTATTGAAAAAAAATGTCAAAAATAAGAAAAGAAAACATTGTTCAGAACTTGACCTTGCCAATATGCAAGGGTCCAAAATCTCTCAAATTCACATGGAAACCGTAAATGTTCTTCATGACTGTGTTTGATTCATTGAGGCCAAGAATGACAAACTAAAGGACTGGATTGAGGAATTAGAGGAAGCTTTGTTTCCTATGCCATTGTTTAGCAATCCTTTGACAATAGCCATACCTTCGACTCCCTGCACCCCTGCAACAAATCTAAAAGGATCCTCCAGCTTCCTTGCCTCTTGTAGAGGATATGTGGAGAAAAATATCAAAAAAAGAATGGAACTGATTACTACGGCCTGGGAAACATCACAAAATATGGATTTGGTGGGAAGCAGGGCACATAACTTTCTCCAACTTTTGTAGACAGATTTTAAAAATGAAGAAGCTTTCTATTTGCACACGGTCATATTTTTTTCCTTTCATGTCAACAACATGCCAGAAACGACAAGAAGACAACATGGTCTCCCATCCACAAAATGGCTCATTCAATTAGAAGCATGCTGGAAAGAAAAGGTGAAGAACCTATATCTCATCGTCCAGTCATGTGAGCAAACAATATCAAAGAAAGAAACATTAGTCACAAAGCTAGCCAAAATAGACTTAGTCAAAAGGCCAAATGACTTCCAGGACCCTAGCTTAATCATCAACTCATTGGCGTTAACCAAGCAAGCTTTCGATAAACAACTTGATAATTTTAAGAACTTGTCTCTAGAAAAATTTTACAGGATTCTTGAATATCATGAGGAAGACGTGGACAACTGACTAGACAGCTATTCGGTGCATAATGGAGACATTCATCAGTTTCTGTGTAATTTTTCTATTGATCTAATCGAATTAGAAAATGAACTTTTCAGCATTAAAATTTGGAATGACATCAACGTCGCCCCCTTGAGAAGCTATATTGAAGAGAACTTGAAGTGGGTCCCCGACGAAATCCAACAGAAAAATGCATTAGCAAGCAAATAAAAAAATTCCTTCTTGGAACATTCCTATACATCCTTTGTTTATCAGTCCAATTATTCAAGCGGGTCGGCCACGAAAATCAACAGAAATACGCATCAGCAAGAAAATACCAAAAGTACTTATATGTACCATGCCTGTAAGTGTATATTCATAGTCCTTTCTTTATCAATCTAGTTATTCCACCCTTTCTGAATATAAATCTATAACCAATGACTAATATCTTCCCATTTCTACTTTTCAGGTATTACACTCTACCATGTCCCACTTCTTCTTTCCAGTCCTATTTCTTGTACATATTTCTCTTATGGTCCGCGGGAGCCCCAATCTCAGTCTATATGAAAAACGCATTTAAATTTCCAGAAATATGTAACAAAGTATTATTTTTTTCATATATTCGAAACAAAACTATTCTTTTGTCTCCTCATATATTTATGTGTTCCTACATTTTTATCTTCAGCTTTGTTGAATGTGAAGACTTTCTGTTTATTTTATTTCAGTTCTCTTCCTTTCTGATGCATATTTTTCCCTGTCTGGTCATTTTCAAAATTACATATGCAGTAAATCACACTCAAATTTCACATATCATATTTCACACACACACACACACATATATATATAAATTTCATAAATTTGTCTTCACAACTTTATCTTTGCCACATGTCCTTCATATTGTTTGCCACATAGTCCATTACAATTCAAATAGTCCGAAGTCCACTTGTCAATTTGTATATCGTGGAACTCTAGGTGTTCTTTGTAGGCCACGAAACAATAGAGGCCCATTTTTCTTCCCGCCAGCCCCAGAACCCACGATGCAACAACTGACTAACTATGGATTCAGGGCTTCGTCCATGCTGTATCAAATGTCATCCTCATAGTTTATAAAAGTACATATTTCGTATGTATAAAAGTAAATATCTTCTTTTTAAAATTACATCTTTGGTATGTATAATTTATGTTCTCTAGGGACCTTTAATTTCATAAATTTCAATTTCTTCTCTCCAGGAGCCCTTGTTTTAAGGAAAGCTAATTCAGGAATGTTGGTTTTTTTGTGTTTTTCTCAATGAAACTATGTAACAGGCGTTACTACTATTTTTTTGTGTTTTCTTGTCCACGACCGTATGTAAAAAAAATACTGGAATGCTAAATTTTTTTGACACGAGGTCCTTAAAATTGAAATAGTGCCCAAGTCTGATTGTCAATTTGTATATCACGAAAATATCGGTGCTTTTTTGTAGGCCACGGAACAACAAAAGTCCAATTTTCGGGCCCACATTCCGAGAACCCGCCATCCAAAAACTGGCAAAGTATGGTATGAGGGCTCCATGCATGCTCTTTAAAATCTCATCCCTATGCATATTTTTTCTTGCCTGATCATTTTCAAAATTACACATGCGGTAAATCACTCACTCAAATTTCACATATCATATTTCACACACACACACATATATATGTGTGTGTGTGTGCGTGTATGTTTCTTTAAATTTACAGGAATATGTAAGACATTTTATTATTTTTTTTATATAAATGTCATAAAATTGTGTTTACTTTATCTTTACCACCTGTCCTTACTGCCTTCCACAGAGGCCCTTACAATTCAAATAGCTTGAACTCCGCTTGTCAATTTGTATATTGTGGAACTCTGGGTATTCTTTGTAGGCCACGGAACAATAGAGGCCCATTTTTCAGCCCGCCAGCCCGAGAACCCGCGATGCAAAAACTATATATGTTTCTTTAAATTTATAGGAATATGTAAGACGCTTTATTATTTTTTCTATATAAATGTCATAAAATTGTGTTCACAACTTTATCTTTACCACCTTTCCTTCTTACTGCTTTCCACAGAGGCCCTTACAATTCAAATAGTCTAAACTTCGCTTGTCAATTTGTATATCGAGGAACTATGGGTATTCTTTGTAGACCACGGAACAACAAAGGCCCATTTTTCAGCCTACCAGCCCGAGAACCCGCCATGCAAAAACTGGATAAGTATGGATTCATGGCTCCGTGCGTACTCTATAAAATGTCATCCCCATACTCTATAAAAGTACATATTTCGTATGTATAAAAGTAAATATCTACTTTATAAAATTGCATATTTGGTATGTATAATTTATGTTGTCTAGGAACCTTTAATTTCATAAATTTCAATTTCTTGTGTCTAGGAACCCTTGTTTTAAGAAAATCTATTTTGGGAATGCTAGTTTTTTTGTGCTCTTCTCCACGAACCTATGTAACAGACGTTACTACTATTGTTTTTTGTTTTTTGTCCACGAGCGTATGTAAAACATATGTAAAGAATACTATTTCGGGAATGCTAATTTTTTTGACACGATGCCTTTAAAATTCTAAAAGTCTGGAAGTCCAATTGTCAGTATGTATATCGCAGAACTATCAGTGCTTTTTGTAGGGAACGGAAGAACAAAAGCCCAATTTTCAGCCCGACATCCCGAGAACCCGCCATCCAAAAACTGGCTAAGTATGGAATGAGGGCTTCGCTTTGTAAATATACATATTTTGTATGTATAAATTACGCTATCTAGGAACCTTTCATTTCATAAATTTCAATTTCTATTATGTCCATGATCCCTTCTTTTAAAGAAAACTAAGTTAGGAATGATAATTTTTTTTGTGTTTTTTGTCAACACACCTATGTAACAAACATTACCACTATTTTTTCCTCCTTTTGCCCACGAACCCATGTACTTCAACTTTCTTCCCACGTATTTGTACTCCGTCGCATTTATTCCCTTTCCCACGGATGGAGTGCTAGTAAAGCACATGCGTCAAGTAGAGCATCCAAGAGCGATCCTCTGTGGCGTCGGCCACGTGACTACCGTGTGCCTGTCCCTCCCACCTGCCTCATGAATTTAAGTTCATCTCGCTCAAGGCAAGCCACCATTACTCTCAGTGCACCCTGCTCTACCTTCGCGTCCTTTTGGTTGACCCCAACCCTCGCTCAGCCTTTAGTCTGCACAGCCAGCCATTTATGGAACCTCACCATCTCCCCGGCCTATTTCAATTGCTCCAGTGGCTCCAGATGGCTCATTCTTTCCTGGTTTTTCTTCTCAGAGATCGGTCTCCTGCCCATCCCTTCCCTGCTCTGCTTTTGTCCTCTCCTGTGCTGTTCCTAGCGCATTTTCTCTCTCCCACTATCCCAAAGATGCCCCGGCTACGAGGGAAGTCGAAACGCGAGTTAGCCTGGCATCCAAATCGACCTCGCCTGGTACTCCATCCCTCACCTAGTCTCTCCCTATTATCCTCCTCCTCTTCAATCACTTCGTCCTCCTCCCTAGCGCAATCGACTCCCACTTCTCTCCCACCCCTTGCTATGTCCCTTGCCAACAGAATGGAGGGGATGGACTGCTCAGGGGCCTCACTGGACTACAACCCATGACCTTTAGGCAATTCGGCCTCTGTTTTACACCTAATCCATTTGGCTCCTCCCAACACTCCGTCTACCCAGTCGCTTTAGGACCAGTGTCACGACGCCCAACTTCAGATGGAGGGTCCAGAAGCTAGACAAAATTCATGATGGCAACCCCAATCTCAAGTCGGTTCCAACGCTGACCTAGAATGTGAGTGACAAACAGGCCTTGCATTGGTGCAGAGCCTGGTATTCGACCTGCATCAGGACATGGACAACCTCTGGTTCCACCTAGAGACCCTGGAAGGCAAAGCCTCTCAACTCCTACAGTTGCTCTCCACGTTACAGGGTGCTCATCACCTCCCAGAAGAGGCAGCCCAAGAAACAACAGCCCAACCAGTGGCAACCTTGGCACCAGTGCTGGCACTGGAAACTTTGGTCCACACAGAGGCAGACCGCAAGGAGTAGAGGCTTCCATCACAGCCGAAGGATGTCCAGAAGGAAGAGCACGTGCCATCACAGACGGAGGACTCGATGCAACTAGACCGAATACCAGTTGGGAAGGAGCCACCTCCTCCTGGGGACACAACATTTGGTGTCTTCTGCATAGCTGCGTCGCCGCACTACAACCCATACCAGTGATCTGTCTGTTGTTTTTTCATGTGCATGGCGACCTTTCATGCATTTGTCCATGGTCATTATAGTTATGTTGTCTACACTTTCCACAGTTGTAACAACCACCGTTAGGGGCCAAAATTTTGAACTCTTTTTGCGTCAGTAACAGTCTACACTTCAGTTATGAAGCGGGTCGGTTAGCTGAGCTAGTTTCCCCTCAGGGAAGCTTAGTATTTACAACTTGAAACCATGGAAATTCTCTATAGTCCTTCATTTTGACAGAGTTTTATACAATTTTACTTATAAAAAAAAATATTGAATAAAATTTAAATAATTGTTTATATTATTCATTAAGTAAAAAATGTTATAGCATTATATAAATTACTATAAATATTCATACAATGTTACAATATTCTATAAATAAATCAGTCTCATGTATATGATGGAATTGTTGGGTGCAAAATGTATATGACGGAAGTGTTTGGTGCAAAATGTATATCACGGAACACACTGGACATGAAACATGAAACGAGTGAACCTGGGACCGCAAACCCCCGACCTTCACAAAACCAAGTTCCATAGGAGAAGAAGAAGGAACTGAAGAAGGATTCAGGCCATCTTGGAGAGGCAAATCAGGAGAAAAGAAAGGTGCCAAGCCTCCTTCAATAATTTTAGGGGGATTTTTGTAAGTTTTCTATGAGGATTTCTTCTGAATGGTAACATTTGACCTCCCTTCTTTCAAAGGATCAAATTTATTGCTTATTTCTAGAGGGGTCTTAGTTAAAATATCTTTGTAAGAAGGTGTTTTGTCTTTACAGAGACCTTCATTTTCCACCAACTCCTTGGAAGAAATAATCTTATCAACCCTATGTTCAGATAAAAGAGTTAGAGGCTCGATATAACCATCCAAAGAACCCAAAGGCTTACCCTATAACCCATGACATTGATTAGACAAAGGAAAATTCAACTCCTTTTCATGAACATTACGACAAGTTGCATCCATTGAAATTTTAGGAGTTTGGAAATCCATAGGGTTAACATACTGCTCAATCATAGGGTCCTCTCGCTCACTTCTTTCTAATGATAACCCTAAAGGATTCTTGAAATTCTTCATCACTAATTCCCATAACCCTCCAAAAATTTCAACAATCCAATCCCCATGTTTCAACAACAAATCAATGTCATTTTAGAAAGTGAATTGAAAAAGGAAGGGAAAAAGATTTTCATCTTAGCTAAAAAATAATCCTACTCAAACCCACACTGTGTATTATCTTTTAACTGTGGAGGGTCTTTTTCCAAATTTAATTCAGATCTCCATCCTTGGACCCTACTTCTTTCTTCAGTTCTAGGCAATTTTCTTTTATGTGGCCCATCTGTCTATAGTAATGGCATCGAAAAGGTTCTCTCCAATGATCCAAAATTTGAATAAAGGATCTATCGTCTGTAAGAGTTTATATTTCATCAGGTAACCCCAAGTCCAAATCTACCTCCACCAGAATCCACACAATTCTTTTATTGTTCCATGTAAGAGCCTTCTCATCAAATAAAACAAATTTTCCTATCGTATTTACAATTTCATCAAATATGTTTTCCACCCAAAACTCGATAGGAAAATCAGGTAGAAGTAACCATACAAAACGTTTTGAGAAAGTTTATGTATAAAGGTTAAAACCCAGAGTCCACCTCTTAAGCATTAACACCCCTTTGATAAATTTTATGTATAAGGGTTAAAACCTGGAGTCCACCTCTTAAGCATTAACACTCCTTTGAAAATAATCCAGGACTCTAGAATTTTAAGAAGATCTCCTTTTATAAAAAGTGAAAGCATATACTAATGGTTTCCAAAAGGTCTAGATCCATTGTTTAAAGCGAGCCTTCAACATCTTGATGTAGAAGAATTCTCCAACTAGGTATTTCTCCTTACTTTTAGGGTTTTGTCTTTCAGATTATTCTTTGTTGCTTCTCCAAAAATTTTGTTCCTACCACTTCCAACTCTTCTATTATCTTTTCCCTCCCTATACAGAATCACATCCCCCAATTGTGTTGAAGAGAATTTTGAAGGATGAGATCTTATTTCCTTACGAGTAAGATCAGCTACATGAGGAACCGAGGAGCCAACATGAATAGACGGAGCATTAAACCATTTTTCCCCTGTCTAGGGAGCCTCGTTTTACATGTTATATTTGTAAATGCGGAAACAAAAATATAATAAGCCAAGCATAGTCACACAGAATTAAAAAACACATAGATTTACGTGGTTCACCCAAAGTTTGGGCTACATCCACCAAGCAAAGGCATCGATTGTCTTATTATTCAGATCATGGAGATTACAATAGACTCCTTCTACATCTCTCCCTCACTCTGTCAACCTCTATGGGCATACACGAATTTATATTAATCTACACATGAAACTGATTTATTTTATGCAGTCATATCCAAATCTAATTTGGTCTCATTAGTTACAACAAATACTGAATTATAGGATCTAAAATCCTAATCCTGGGAATTCGTTGTCATCGTTTAACAATCTCCACCTTGAAAAAAATTAGCCTGATACCTTGCTCCTCCTTTTGTTCATTACCTTTTCTGCAAGTCAAGAGAAGCCAAGCATCATCGTAGCCACTAACAGTATTGGTTTTGTGAACATGTCTACGCAGTTCTCTTTTGTATGCACTTTCTTAAGAGAAACTCCACGTTCATCGATGACCTGTCTTACAAAATGGTATTTGATAGGTATATGTTTTGTTTTACTGTGGTAGGTTGGATTATTAACCAAGTGAATAGCACTTTGACTATCACAAAGTAACTTTACTTTGTCCTGCATCCTTCCAAACTCACCAAACAAACCTTTCAACCAAACTGCCTCTTTGCAAGCATGTGAAGCAACTACGTATTTTCCTTCTGTAGTGGATAAAGCAACAATGTTCTGTAGCTTTGACATCCAACTAATAGCTCCACCCACAAGAGTAAATAAATACCCTGAAGTCGACCTTCTCTTGTCCAAATCACCTACAAAATCAGAATCAACATATCCACAAACTAATTCACAACCACTGTTATAAGTGATACAGTAATCACTTGTGGCTCTCAAATACCGAAGCACCCATTTCACTGTTGCCCAGTGCTCTTTTCCTGGATTTTCCATATACCTGCTGACAACCCCAACTGCATGTGAAATGTCTGACCTTGTACTAACCATCGCATACATTAAACTTCCTACTACATTAGCATATGGTATTCGAGACATATATTCCTTTTCTTCTTTTGTACTAGGACATAAACTTGAAGAAAGCTTAAAA
>JZKD02S1741699.1:88046-106779 GCA_000966675.3 Picea glauca | reverse complement strand
ATCCAGACAAGCCATGTAAAGAGGAAAATGAGTGAGCACCTTTAAATACGGTTAGAGGGAAAATAGAGAGGAGAGCGTAGAATTTCATGCTGCAAATTCTCCTGGGATCGACTATTTTAACAACGTTTTATAATAAAGCGGTCAAAAAGGGTTTATATATTTTTGGATTGAAAACATTAACAACTGTTCCTTTACTAATGGAATTTATATAGTACTCATACAGCTATATAAAAAGACACTCCTCCCAACCAACCAAAGTGACAACACATAACAAACCAGAGGCAGTGCTGAACTTGGTTTTGTGAAGGTGTCTGCATCGATGGTCATGCAGGCGAAGGGATTAGGGTTTTCATATTTTTGGAGGGTGGATTTTGGCACATCGGGTGACAATGATGTTCAGCACAGATACTAAGTATGTTAACCCTATGATTGAGCAGTATGTTAACCCTATGGATTTCCAAATTCCTAAAATTTCAATGGATGCAACTTGTCGTAATGTTCATGAAAAGGAGTTGAATTTTCCTTTGTCTAATCAATGTCATGGGTTACACGGTAAGCCTTTGGGTTCTTTGGATGGTTATATCGAGCCTAACTCTTTTATCTCAACATAGGGTTGATAAGATTATTTCTTCCAAGGAGTTGGTGGAAAATGAAGGTCAAAGACAAAACACCTTCTTACAAAGATATTTTAACTAAGACCCCTCTAGAAATAAGTAATAAATTTGATCCTTTGAAAGAAGGGAGGTCAAATGTTACCATTCAGAAGAAATCCTCATAGAAAACTTACAAAAATCCTCCTAAAATTATTGAAGGAGGCTTGGCACCTTTCTTTTCTCCTGATTTGCCTCACCAAGATGGACTGAATCCTTCTTCAGTTCCTTGTTCTTCTCCTAGGGAACTTGGTTTTGTGAAGGTCGTGGGTTTGTGGTCGCAGGTTCACTCGTTTCATGTTTCATGTCCACTGTGTTCCGTGATATACATTTTGCACCAAACACTTCCGTCATATACATTTTGCACCCAACAATTCCGTCATATACATGAGACTGATTTATTTATAGAATATTGTAACATTGTATGAAGATTTATAGTAATTTATATAATGCTATAACATTTTTTATTTAATGAATAGTATAAACAATTATTTAAATTTTATTCAATACATTTTTTTATAAGTTAAATTGTAAAAAACTCTGTCAAAATGAAGGACTATAGAGAATTTCCATGGTTTCAAGCTGTAAATACTAAGCTTCCCTGAGGGGAAACTAGCTCAACCAACCGAACCGCTTCATAACTGAAGTGTAGACTGTTACTGACGCAAAAAGAGTTCAAAATTCTGGCCCCTAACAGTGGTCGTTACAACTGTGGAAAGTGTAGACATCATAACTATAATGACCATGGACAAATGCATGAAAGGTCGCCATGCACATGAAAAA
Source organism: Picea glauca (assembly GCA_000966675.3). Classification (NCBI taxonomy): domain Eukaryota; kingdom Viridiplantae; phylum Streptophyta; class Pinopsida; order Pinales; family Pinaceae; genus Picea; species Picea glauca. The sequence continues at coordinate 105,346 of JZKD02S1741699.1, read as the reverse complement.
ACAATAGACAGATCACTGGTATGGGTTGTAGTGTGGCGACGCGACTATGCAGAAGGCACCAAATGTCGTGTCCCCAGGAGGAGGTGGCTCCTCCTCGACTGGTGTCCGGTCCAGTTTCATGGAGTCCTCCATCTTTGATGGCACGTGCTCTTCCTTCTGGACGTCCTTCGGCTGTGATGGAAGCCTCTACTCCTTGCGGTCTGCCTCTGCGTGGACCAAAGTTTCCAGTGCCAACACTGGTGCTGAGGTTGCCACTGGTTGGGTTGTTGCTGCTTGGGCTGCCTCTGCTGGGAGGTGATGAGCACCCTGTAATGCGGAGAGCAACTGCAGGATTTGAGAGGCTTTGCCTTCCAGGGTCTCTAGGCGGAACCAGAGGTTGTCCATGTCCTGACGCAGGTCGAATACCAGGCTCTGCACCAGTGCAAGGCCTGTTTGTCACTCACATTCTAGGTCAGTGTTGGAACCGACTCGAGATTGGGGTTGTCGTCGCGAATTTTGACTGGCTTCCGGACCCTCCATCTGAAGTTGGGCGTCGTGACGCTGGTCGTAAAGCGATTGGGTAGACGGAGAGTTGGAAGGAGCCAAATGGCCTAGGTGTAAAACAGAGGCCGAATTTCCTAAAGGTCCAGGGTTGTAGTCCAGTGAGGCCCCTGAGCAGTCCAGCCCCTCCATTCTGTTGGCAAGGGATGTAGCAAGAGGCGGGAGAGAAGTGGGAGTTGACTGCACTAGGGAGGAGGATGAGGTGATTGAAGAGGAGGAGGATAACAGGGAGGGACTAGGTGAAGGACGAAGGACCAGGCGGGGTCGATTTGGTTGCCAGGCTAACTCGCGTTTCGACTTCCCTTGTAGCTGGGGCATTTCAGGGGTAGTGGGAGAGAGAAAATGCACCAGGAACAACACAGGAGAGGAAAAAAGCATAGTAGGGAAAGGCTGGGCAGGAGGCCGAGCTCTGAGAAGAAAAACCAGGAAATAATGAGCCATCTAGAGCCGCTGGAGCAATTGAAATAGGTCGGGGAGCTGGTGAGGTTCCATAAATGGCTGGACGCGCAGAATAAAGGCCGAGCGAGGGTTGTGGTCCATCAAAAGGATGTGAAGGTAGAGCAGGGTGCACTGATAGTAATGGCGGCCTGCCTCGAGCGAGATGAACTTAAAGTCATGAGGCAGGTGGGAGGGACAGACACGCAGTCGTCATGTGGATGACGCCATAGAGGATCGCTCCTAGATGCTCTGCTCGACGCATGTGCTTTACTAGCACTCCATCCATGGGAAAGGGAATAAATGCGACGAAGTACAGATATGTGGGAAGGAAGTTGAAGTAGATGGGTTCGTGGGCAAAAGGAGGAAAAAATAGTGGTAATGTTTGTTACATAGGTTTGTTGACAAAAAACACAAAAAAAATTAGCATTCTTGACTTAGTTTTCTTTAAAAGAAGGGATCGTGGACACAATAGAAATTGAAATTTATGAAATGAAAGGTTCCTGGATAGCGTAATTTATACATACAAAATATGTATATTTACAAAGCAAATCCCTCATTCCATACTTAGCCAGTTTTTGGATGGCGGGTTCTCGGGATGTCGGGCTGAAAATTGGGCTTTTGTTCTTTCGTTCCCTACAAAAAACATTGATAGTTCCGCGATATACATACTGACAATTGGACTTCTGGACTTTTAGAATTTAAAAGGCATCGTGTCAAAAAAATTTAGCATTCCCGAAATAGTATTATTTACATATGTTTTACATACGCTCGTGGACAAAAAACAAAAAACAATAGTAGTAACCTCTGTTACATAGGTTCGTGGAGAAGAGCACAAAAAAAACTAGCATTCCCAAAATAGCTTTTCTTAAAAAAATGGTTCCTGGACACAAGATATTGAAATTTATGAAATTAAAGGTTCTTAGACAACATAAATTATACATACCAAAGATGCAATTTTATAAAGAAGATATTTACTTTTATACATACTAAATATGTACTTTTATAGAGTATGGGGATGACATTTTATAGAGTACGCACGGAGCCATGAATCCATACTTAGCCAGTTTTTGCATCGCGGGTTCTCGGGCTGAAAAATGGGCCTTTGTTGTTCCGTGGCCTACAAAGAATACCCATAGTTCCTCGATATACAAATTGACAAGCGAAGTTTAGACTATTTGAATTGTAAGGGCCTCTGTGGCAAGCAATGAGAAGGAAAGGTGGTAAAGATAAAGTTGTGAACACAATTTTATGACATTTATATAGAAAAAATAATAAAACGTCTTACATATTCCTGTAAATTTAAAGAAACATATATAGTTTTTGCATCGCGGGTTCTCAGGCTGGTGCACTGAAAAATCGGCCTCTACTGTTCCGTGGCCTATAAAGAATACCCAGAGTTCCACAATATACAAATTGACAAATAGAGTTCGGGCTATTTGAATTGTAAGGGCCTCTGTGGAAGGCAGTAAGGACAAGTGGTAAAGATAAAGTAAACACAATTTTATGACATTTATATAGAAAAAATAATAAAATGTCTTACATATTCCTGTAAATTTAAAGAAACACACACACACACACACACACACATACATATGTGTGTGTGTGTGTGTGTGTGTGTGTGTGTGTGTGAGAAATATGATATGTGAAATTTGAGTGAGTGATTTACCGCATGTGTAATTTTGAAAATGATTAGGCAGGGAAAAATATGCATAATTTATACATACAAAATATGTAATTTTACAAAGTAGATATTTATTTTTATACATATGAAATATGTAGTTTTATACAGTATGGGGATGAGATTTTAAAGAGCATGCACAGAGCCCTCATACCATACTTTGCCATTTTTTGGATGGCAGGTTCTCGGTATGTGGGCCTGAAAATTGGACTTTTGTTGTTCTGTGGCCTACAAAAAAGCACCGATAGTTCCGCGATATACAAATTGACAATCAGACTTGGGCACTATTTCAATTTTAAGGACCTCGTGCCAAATTTTTTTAGCATTCCAGTATTTGTTTTTACATACGGTCAAAGGACAAGAAAACACAAAAAAATAGTAGTAACGCCCGTTACATAGTTTCATGGAGAAAAACACAAAAAAACCAACATTCCTGAATTAGCTTTCCTTAAAACAAAGGCTCCTGGAGAGAAGAAATTGAAATTTATGAAATTAAAGGTCCCTGAACAACATAAATTATACATACCAAAGATGTAATTTTAAAAATAAGATATTTACTTTTATACATACAAAATATGTACTTTTATAAACTATGAGGATGAGATTTGATACAGCATGGACGAAGCCCTGAATCCATAGTTAGTCAGTTGTTGCATCGCGGGTTCTGGGGCTGGCGGGAAGAAAAATGGGCCTCTGTTGTTTCGTGCCCTACAAAGAACACCGAGAGTTCCGCGATATACAAATTGATAAGTGGACTTCAGACTATTTGAATTGTAACGGCCTATGTGGAAAACAATATGAAGGACAGGTGGCAAAGATAAAGTTGTGAAGACAAATTTATGACATTTATATATATATATATATGTGTGTGTGTGTGTGTGTGTGTGTGTGTGTGTGTGTGAAATATGATATGTGAAATTTGAGTGTGATTTACTGCATATGTAGTTTTGAAAATGACCAGACAGGGAAAAATATGCATCAGAAAGGAAGAGAACTGAAATAAAATAAACAGAATGTCTTCACATTCAACAAAGCTGAAGATAAAAATGTAGGAACACATAAATATACGAGGAGACAAAAGAATAGTTTTGTTTCAAATATATGAAAAAAAGAATACTTTGTTACATATTTCTGGAAATTTAAATGTGTTTGTCATATAGACTGAGATTGGGGCTCCCACAGACCATAAGAGAAATATGTACAAGAAATAGGAATGAAAAGAAGAAGTGGGACACGGTAGAGTGTAATACCTGAAAAGTAGAAATCAGAAGATATCAGTCATTGGTTATAGATTTATATTCAAAGAAGGTGGAATAACTAGATTGATAAAGAAAGGACTATGACTATACACTTACAGGCATGGTACATATAAGTAATTTTGGTATTTTCTTGCTAATGCGTATTCCTATTGATTTTCGTGGCCGACCCACTTGAATAATTGGACTGATAAACAAAGGATGTATAGGAATGTTCCAAGAAGGAATTTTGTTATTTGCTTGCTAATGCATTTTTCTGTTGGATTTCGTCGGGGACCCACTTCAAGTTCTCTTCAATATAGCTTCTCAAGGGGGCGACGTTGATGTCATTCTGGATTTTAATGCTGAAAAGTTCATTTTCTAATTCAGTTAGATCAATAGAAAAATTACACAGAAACTGATGAATGTCTCCATTATGCACCGAATAGCTGTCTAGCCAGTTGTCCACGACTTCCTCATGATATTCAAGAATCTTGTAAAAATTTTCTAGAGACAAGGCCTTAAAATTATCAAGTTGTTTATCGAAAGCTTGATTGGTTGATGCCAATGAGTTGACGATTAAGCTAGGGTCCTGGAAGTCGTTTGTCCTTCTGACTAAGTCTATTTTGGCCATCTTTGTGACTAATGTTTCTTTCTTTGATATTGTTTGCTCACATGACTGGACGATGAGATACAGGTTCTTCACCTTTTCTTTCCAGCATGCTTCTAATTGAATGAGCCATTTTGTGGATGGGAGACCATGTTGTCTTCTTGTCGTTTCTGGCATGTTGTTGACATGAAAGGAAAAACGGATGATCGTGTGCAAATAGAAAGTTTCTTCATTTTTAAAATCTATTTGCAGAAGTTGGAGCAAGTTATGTGCCCTGCTTCCCACCGAATCCATATTTTGTGATGTTTCCCAGGCCTTAGTAATCAGTTCCATTCTTTTGTTGATATTTTTCTCCACATATCCTCTACAGGAGGCAAGGATGCTGGAGGAGCCTTTTATATTTGCTGCAGGGGTGAAGGGAGTCGAAGGTATGACTATTGTCAAAGGACTGCCAAACAATGGCATAGGAAGAAAAACTTCCTCTAATTCCTTAATCCGGTCCTTTAGTTTGGCATTCTTGGCCTCAATGAATCGAACACAGTCATGAAGAACATTTACGATTTCCATGTGAAGTTGAGAGATTTTGGACCCTTGCATATTGGCAAGGTCAAGTTCTGAATGATGTTTTCTTTTCTTACTTTTGACATTTTTTTTTTCAATAATTAATTTTTTTGATTAACTTTCAAAAACAACACTTTGGAATATGAAGGATTCATATTCGTAAAAAAATTTGGTATCAACTATGTCCATTGGGTATCCATGTTGAATTGGGTCTCCAAGCTGATCAAGGTTGTAGAATATGCTATCCAGATCAACATCAAGATCCATGTTTTCACCCTAAATTTCGGGCTGGTCCACCTCCCTTGCAATTTTTTTTCCCTTTTCCTGCACCAGAAGCTTGCCAGAACTATCAAATTTATGATGGATAGTTAATTTTTGGACCTCAGGCACAAAGATGTTCAGTGTATTTGTACATAAATGTTGTGGAGCTGCCGCCAGTAGTTTATGAAAACGTCGGTTTTCTCTAGAGGCTGCCTGAAATGAAGAAATGGAAGGCACAATATAACTCGTTGGAAACGTTGGTTCAATGCGTGCGAATGGAAAATCTCCCCGAGGTCTTCCTTCATTAATGACAATGCCTATGTGTGTTGTATGGTGAGCTAGTAGAAGTAAATCTTAATTATTGCATACTTAGAAGAGAGAAGGTGGCGGTTACGATGAAGAGCATTTAAGGATTGGAGGTTCCGTGAATGAACGAAGTTGACAGCATGCGAATGACATTCCATGGTATTTGAAATTAACAGTGGGAAGCGATAGCAAAAGCATTTGCAAATATTGCATTAATGACATAACTTCTCGAGCCTTGCGCCCATCAATGACAATTTAGACGGTGTCTGCATGATGAACAGTTAGAATTAAAGATTTAGAAACAAAGCACACACAAACACACACATATATATAAATTACTTCTTAATATGGACATGTGCGAAGGCGACGAAGACAGGGAAGAGCAAGCAAGGAAGCAATGGGCAACTCTGAAAAGCGGTCAGACTACCTTCAAAATAAGTTTACAGGTGACAACGAGGACAAGAGAGTTGCAAAATGTGTAAAATGTAAGAGGGCATGATGGTGCAGTTTAGCGGAGGGTTTGTATATTTGCGGAATTGCGGGAAACTGGGTAAGTATGGAAACTGTGATTTTCTGCAGGCTTCCAGGGAGCATAGCAAAGGGAATCATGTAGAGTCTTTGGATCGTGGGTTCCTGGGCTAGTGGGTTGAAAAGTGGGCCTCTATTGTTCTGTGTCTTGTAAATAGTACCCAGATTTGCCCGATTACAGTTCCACGATATACAAACTGGCAGACGAACTGCAGGGTTGGGGGCCCACAATGGCAATTTTCAAGTAATAAAATATGAATAATTTAATTAAACAAAATTATGAAATGAGTCGCAAGGTTCGAGTCCGATTGCAATTGTAGATCACCAAAGTTTCAGGCATCCATGATATAAAAAATGACAAGCGGATTTGCGCATTGGCCGGCTCAACATTCTACTTTTAGTGATTTCCGCGATATACAAATTGACACACAGACTTTAGGGTTGGCGGGTTCCTAGAAACGAGCAATACATACCAAATATGCAAAGATCCCTTATTCCATACTTAGCCAGTTAGTCGGATCGCGGACTTGCAGGCTGTAAGTTGGGCCTTTAATGTTCTGTGTCCTGCATATAGCACCCATAGTTGGGCGATATAGAAATTGACAAGCGGAGTTGTGGGATGAGTGGCTCATATTATAGCTAACATAAGTTTCAAGTACTAAATTATTAATAATGAATATTGATAGTGTACAATTTAATTAAAGAAAAATAGCAAAAGAGTCGCAAGCTTCCAGCCCGGGTCCAATTGCAGATCATCGAAGTCTCAGGCGCAAGATTAGATGGACATGCAATATTCCACTCCGACATCTGGGAACCCGTGAGAATAAACATGGATTACCAAGTTTTGGATGCAAGATGTACACTCAGAACATGAGGAATGAGAGTTTGATAACGCGTAGAGGGGAGCCCGCGGCCATAAAATTGGCTAAGGAAACCAAAGGGCTCGGTCGGACTCGCAGTGCATATTTCATAATTCATGTGGAACATGAATTGTGTGGTGACCAGATCAGTATGTGTAGAAACCAGGGAAAACTAAATATGTACCTTTATAAAGTATGGACATGAGATTTTACAAAGTATGTACAGATATCACATTCCATACTTGCCCAGTTTTTGGATCGCAGGTTCTCGAGCTGGCGGCCTAAAAAAATATGTCTCTATTGTTTTGTATCCTACAAATAGCACACAAACTTCCGTGAAATACAAACTAACAAGTGGCTTTGCAGGGTGGATGAGATTTTATAGAGTATGTACACTTTTTTTGGATCGCGGGTTCTCGGTCTGTCGGGGTAAAAAATGGGCCTCTATTGTTCCATGCCCTAAAGATAAAATCCACAACTCGGCAATATACAAATTGACAAGCGGATTTGCGGACCAATACATACAAAATATGCATAGATCCCTTATTCCATACTTATCCAGTTAGTTTGATCGCGGACTTGCGGGCTGGCGAGCTCTAAATTGGGCCTCTAACGTTTCGTGTGCTGCAAACAACATCCATAGTTGGGCAATATAGAAACTGACAAGTGGACTTGCGGGCTCGCTGGCTCAGCATAGTATTTATGTTCAATGGCGGACCTTCGGGTTGGCGTGCTCTAAGCGTAAAATGCGAAAATAAAAAAAATCAACTGAAAATAAGTTCGACAAATACAGACAGAGTAAACGAAAAACTGTTTAGTATGAAACATGGACAGAGTTTGATAACGCGTAGAGGGGAACCCGCGGCCATAAAATTGGATAATGAAACCAAAGGGCTCGATGCGACTCAGAGTGCATATTTCATAATTCATGTGGAACACGAATTGTGTGGTGACCAGATCAGTATGTCTAGAAACCAGGAAAAACTAAATATGTACCTTTATAAAGTATGGACATGAGATTTTACAGAGCATGTACAGATATCACATTCCATACTTGGCCACTTTCTGGATAGCGGCTTCTCGGGCTGGCGGGCTCAAAAAATAGGTCTCTATTGTTCCGTTTCCTACAAATAGCACACACACTTCCACGAAATACAAATTGACAAGCGGACTTGTGGCGTGGCTGAGATTTTATAGAGTATGTACAATTTTTTTTCATTGCGGGTTCTCCGCCTGTCGGGGTAAAAAATGGGCCTCTATTCTTCTGTGCCCTAAGAATATCATCTACAACTCGGCTATATACAAATTGACAAGCAGATTTGCGAACCAATACATACAAAATATGCATAGATACCTCATTCCATACTTAGCCAGTTAGTTGGAGCACACACTTGTGGGTTGTAAATTGGGCCTCTAATGTTCTGTGTCCTACAAACAACATCCATAGTTGGGTGATATAGAAATTCACAATCGGACTTGCGAGCTCGTTGGTTCAGCATAGTATTTATGTTGGATGGCGGACCTGTAGGTTGGTGGGCTCTAGGTGCAAAACGAGAAAATAAAAAAACACAGCTGAAAACAAGTTCGACAAATACAATTAGAGTAAAAGGAAAACTATTTAGTATGGAACATGGACATAAAAGAGGTGCACCTTTGTATGGATTCGTCTACATCTATGGTTAGGATTTCTTTGCGGCGTGTAGTTATCCTATTTGTTTCTATGAACAAAAGCACAAATCAAAAGGAATATGAACATAACTTAACATGTAAAGGAAAAAGTCTAGTACTATGTAAAAATACTAAAAAAAGTAGAATAAGCTGAATAGAGAAACAAACAGTTTTTAGAAAGATGTACCTTCTTCTTTTTTTCTTTTTGCATAATGTAAATTGAATAGTATGTGTAGAATTCACGGAAAACCAAGAAGCTGGATAATTGTTTTCTTTTTTTCTTTTTATTTATTTTTTGTTTTTTTTTGCAACAAACTATACAAATATGCTTTGAAACATAGAAATGTCACTTTGCAATATGTTTGATGTATATCTCATAATTCCAGTGCAATACCAATTGTATCGTGATCAAGTGAATATGTGTCTAAGATAAATATATTGTATTGAGGAATGGGCACATTCGACCAGACATGGTCAATAAGTGCATTCTGCACATGGCTTGTGTTGTTCAAAAGAAAGCGGAGACTGTATTTGCACATGCAGTTTTCCAATTCTTTTATTTTGTCATTATTTTGTAGCATGTCGATATTGAAGTCTCCTACAAGTACAATGGGCCCATTCAGATGGAAATGGGCCAATGCATTAGAAATAACATCTACTATGTTGGAGAATGTTGCATGGGGAGCAACATACAGATTCAAAATTGTAACCTATGCTCCATGGAAGAATATTTTTGCAAGCACAACTTCAACATTCTTTTCTTCGATATGTATATGGTCCAAAATTGGTACATGTTTTTTCACCAGTGTCATCACCCCATGTCTAATGTAACTTGATATGCAATTGTGATTTGAGAATTTTTTGTTCTACATGCATAATGCCATGTGTGTTTCCTGCAAGCATAGAATATTGGATTGCATTGTATCATAGTCATTCAGTGTATCATCCATATGTGTATTTAAGCTACATGTGTTAAGTGACATAATCGATACAGATGGATTTGTTTGTATGAATTGGTAATCATAGTGCATTTTCCATTTTGCGATGGTCCTCAGTCATTCCATTTCAATATCAACTTTTTGTTTCACTTTGAAGTTATATTTTGTGAGAGGACTTAGTAAATACAAGGATTATATGCTTCTGACACGGGACAATGTTGTGTATACAAGTCCATGTATCTGAATTCCATAAGGCTAGAATGCAACATGATCAAGTGTTAGTCCTTGTGATCTATGGACTATACGTGCACATGCAAGTTTAATCGGAAACTATTTTTGAATCTTCAGTCGACCTGTCTTTGTTGATGTTGATACTGGCTTTGAGATTCGCAAAACAGGGGTCCAATCACTTCCAGTGTTTGAAGTATATAGAAAAGACAACTTGTTTTCTTTTCGCTTGCCTATATGCGATTCATGGAACTTAATCCAAAGGAAATCAAGTTTTTCTTTTTTCGTACAGCCTTTGAGTATTCCATCTACACCATTGACCAAGCCATCCTGTGAATCATAGTTACAAGCATATATTTCAACCAACATTTCTAATTTGAGGACAAGTTGAGAAGGTAAAGTGACTGTATGTTCATGACGTGGCACATTTCCATGCTTGTCCTCTTCTAGGTCAATTCAATTGATGATGATATCATCGCCAAGCATGGACGATAGCATGTGGTTGTTATGCATTGCAACATCCTTATTTCTGTAAAACAGGTAAGGGAACGTAGGGTCTTTTGGTGCAGGCCGCAAGCACTTGGAATTGATATATGTTAAGTCATCATATGTTTCATTTCTTGTGCACATTCTATTTAAAATTGCAATGAATGTTTCATCTGTCTGCCGCATTGTAGTATGCAACTCAAAGAATTTAATATTGTCTTTCTAGAGGTCATGGGTCATTGTTTCCATGTTAACGGTAGGTTGTTCAAATATCAAAGAATCTTATATGGGTTGTGCCTGGTAAAGATCCCCACATAAAATCATGTCAATGTTTCCAAAGTATTTCATGTGCACATGTTTTATGCTTCTTAGTCGGTTGTCAATGGAATACAAGAATCGATTGCTAATCAAAGATGATTCATCTATAAAGAAAAGTTGGAGTTCCTCATAAAGCTTAGACAATGTATCCAACATTTCCTTGCTAAGTGGAAGAAACTGTGACTTGTTAAAAAGCATAAAAAATGCAGAGTGGACTGTTGTTCCACCTGCATTATATGCAGATTTTCCTGTGTATGAAACTATTAGGCCCTTTGGTTTCATGGGATCAGATGAATTGTTTGAATCATAGATTCATATAAGCATTTGTAACAGTTCTTTCATTGTGAATGTATTCCCTGTTCTTGCTCTGCCTATAAGGAAAAAGTGCACAGGACTGTCCATGTTCAAGCGTTTTTTAAGAGCAATGTCCTTTAGAATTGTTTGTTGTTCACGATTCAACAAACATCGTATTCTATGGTATTCATTATTTTCAATTAGGAAAGGATGTTTTGTGACTTGAAAACCAAGATTGATACGTTTTTCACTTCCACCTGCTGGAGGACAAGGTAAATCTGCTTGCAAGTCATAGGACTCGGAAGGATTTATGGTTGTTTTTCGGTTTGTGAATGTTTGATCATGGTCGTCAAGGTTTTCTAGGTCATTAACTGCAACTTCTAGATTACCCCATGTTGGATTAACATTGTAGGTAAATCTAGCTTCATTGATGTGAACTATAGTCTCAAATGGAACATACGCAACCTCCCATGTAGGGAAGTTATGTTTTAATGTCTCTTCATTTTCATGGAATAGAATGTACAACAATAGTTTTTCTCTACAGTAGTTTTCATTGTCACAATGTTTATTGTATTTGACAAACCATATGATAGAGGGTTTTTTTCTTTTTGATATGGGTGCACCATTTTTTTTGTAATGTGATACGAATTCTACTAAGCATATATGCCTAAAAGGATATGGACATTGAAGGTAACAATCAAGAATAGAACAACATAGCACGTCTTCTGAATTGTCAGGCTCTTGTTGTAGCAAAACCGGTGGTTTAAGGATAATGTGTGTTTTTCAAGTGGAGATGTGTTTATGAAGACACATTTTCTTGAATTACAAGTGAGGGGCAGGGAAAGTGAAATGTGAACTGCTTGCTAAGCAGATATTTGTTGAATATTAAGAAATGTATTGCCAAGTGCGTGTATCATTTGTATCGCATCAATATGACTTCTTTCATGTTCTTTGCGTATTCTTCTGAACGCACTTGTCATATATTTGTCAACCTTTGTCAAATACAAAGTACAATAAGATGTTGCAGCATATGCATTGAGCACGTACTACGCATCTGTATTTTCTTTCCACATAACTAGCATGTCCTTGGAGAAACTGTTGTTCCAAATATGGGAAAGATTTCGTTTGAGGAAAATTGTTGGTTGCCTAAGCATACATTGTATGGCTTGGATGTACTCATCTTCTGATAGATTTACCTTTGTCAAGAAGGCATCGAAACGCATCATCTTGTCAAATTGTCCTTCTTCTAGAAATGCGAACAACGATTTAGATTTCTCAACAACAAAATTGTCCTCTAAACTAAGTGGCTCTATGATTCTTGTAGCTCTCATTGGCGGCACAGGAAACTTGTATCTGCAATGCGAGTTTTTTCATTTTCTACAACTTCTTATATGGTAATGTCTATGGACTTTGGCGAGTTATGGATCCAAATGATCTGTGTTGCATGTTATGTATTTATCCACAAATTGTTCAATTTCTGAATTGCTATCAACTCCATAAATTGGTGCACCCTCTATCCATAACAGTGTGTGGTCATGCTCATTTCCCCTACTCTGAAACTCAGTTACAAAAAAATAGTCCGATATTTTTCCGAAAAACGTTTCATCATGGCATATCAATTGTATCAAAGCATTTATTATATGTATATAGTAGCAAGTACATGTTACTGGGTCTTTTCTTATGAGGTAGTCAATGTCATTATTTTCCAGGGCACTGATTTCTTTTTCACGTTTCCTCTTCCTATGCAGGTCAGATACGACAACCACCAACAGATCCCAACAATGCTCTGCACTTGTAAATCTGATAAAAAATGTTGTCGGGCCCAATTGCTGGATCATTGCAAAAATATTTTTTTTGTTTTGTTGCAAATAGTCAGGGGAGGTGCGAATGTTTTTGAAATCTATGTACCCAATATTAGATTTTAGAATTTTATCCAGGTTTACTTTGTACTTCACATCCTTGGAAAACAACTTTCTTCCTTGTAACTGTCCTTTTCTTATTCAGACCCACATGAAGGAGATAACTTTCTCTATTACTATGCGCATTGTTTTGAAAAACAAATTTGTTATGTGATAGGAGAAGCAACTACTTGAATGTAGCAGCTCCCATCGGACTATTTTATGATAACTGGATCATTTTGGTGATATCAATGCCATGTGCATCTCCATAGAAGAGTGTTGGAAAGTTCATTTCCTCAGTGAATTTGTCCTTGAATATTCCAAGTGGATGTTGCTCCTCAGCAGGTGCAATTTCAACAATCTTGTCTTGCAAATCACGAATGCACTGTGAAACAGTGAATCCATGCACCAATGTCTCAACATACGTTTCATTCTCTGATTCATCACTTGTATCAAATTCACTAGGATTTTTGAAAGTGTCTGCAGAGTTGCCATCCTCTTCTGCAACAACATTGTTCCAGTTGTCATTTATACAAATGTTTTGTTCTTTTTACAGGGCCCTCGAACATAATTCCTTTAATGATTTCATAACAACATGCACACACACTTTTCCTATCTGATAGGGATTTTTGTATTGCAAACATATTTTCAAAGCCACGAAAACTGTCATTGTATTGTTAATGAATTGTGGCAAGGCTCTTTACACAACATCTAGTTGAACATGCACATTAATAATTGATCCTGTTAAGCCCATCTAGGGTCGTTTAAAGCCCCAAGGTCTGATTTGAGAAAATGAAATTCGGAGAGAGACAAGTCTCTCCTCAAGTTTCGTAAGCGCACTTACATCTGGTAGTGGTGCATTACATCTTGTTTGGTCAAGGGTTGCAAACTGTGGCATTTTTCCATTTTCAAGCGACCGTTTGCATGGAAGACAAATTTTGCCACTGGAAAATGATTTATCGTGTGTCGTCAATTGGAGGTATTCTTCTTGCAAAGCAGTCGTGAAAGACTTGTTGTTTTTTGAGAAATTCAGTTTCTCACAAATTGCACATGCAATGGAAGGAGTATCTTTAATTTGTTTCATGTACGTCTGTCTTGCATTTTTCTTTCGTAGGGAAGTATAGGTAGAAATTGTTTCCTGGTTTTCATTGCGAGTAGTCCATGGTGTTGTTGCTAGCCCACAAAATGTGATGGTTGTATGAACATTTTGGGATATGCAACTGCACATGTTTCTATTGTTTTGTTCTTGTAAAAATTTCTTTAGATTGTGATATGTGTCTTTCTCTCTAATAAGAAGCATGACAATGTATTTCTTTCTCTCGTACATGACCTTTTTCAAGTTGTGGTAACTTACTCTATGTTTCTTTCCCAAGGACACAATGAGTTGATGGAAATTAGGATGAATTTCACTCTGACCCAGGTGCTGATAACCTAGTCTACGTTTTTTGTTCAAGGCCTATGTGACCTCATCACAACTGGGATGAATTTGACACATATTTTTTTTCAAGTTGTGATAACTTACTCTACATTTTTTGTTTAAGCCCTATATGGGCTCATCACAACTGTGATGAATTTCATGCATCTTTTTGTGGTTCAAGCCCTCTATGGCCATATCGCACCCGACAACAGTTTCATTCCCACTAAAAATCATACCGCGCATATGCAGATTTGATGTGGTTTGGGTGGCATGGACATCCAACCCTGAACCCCCGATATGTCAAAGAAAAGGTTCATAATGGATATGTGTTGTATCTGTTTTCAACGAGAGGATGTCAAATGATCGATCGTAATTTGAATCAGTAAACCAAGAATGGATAGTTCCATCTGGAAACGCCGACCAGACCTGGATATTTACTCTGAATATCATAGAAAACCATTGGAAACAGAATCTGCAACCCTCCACATTCCCTTTTTCATATGGAAGCACCATGTTTACAAGGTATTCTTGCCAAGTTCCAACTGCCAACATATTTTCTAGGATATATGGCAAAAGGTGCTGATGCAAGCACCTAAAAGCCCTTTGACTTCTGCCTACAATTGCATTGCAAAAGGAATTCACGGTGTAAAGCCGCAACAACTGCACATCAAACTCCGTTGTTAACAAACAACAAATTGCGTTAAACAGACTATTTCCACAATTAGACACAACATTTGTTTCCAGCTGTAAACCATGGCAATCTATGCAATGCATAATCTGTTCCCACTGTGATTTAAGGTCTTTTCAAAAGAGGGGAAAGTAAATATGAGGTACTTCAACATTGCATATGGACATTTTTCTATACAAGAGTGGTTCATAATGACCACTGACAAAATTGGCATCATGGAAGAAGATGCAATATGGATTGTCAGAGGAAGCTTTGTTGAATAGTAGATATCTTCTTTTTCTTGTCAATGACCATATTCCAACCGATATATTGAGCCAGTTAGACAACCACCGTATACAAAATGTGTCTCCCCAAAGTCCCCTCTCATGTGCAGGCATAGCTGGAGATGCAGACAACCACATCTTTGAAAAATACGTAGTGATATCATGTATTCCGTGCAACTGTCGAAGAAAATTAGATTCCATTTCGTATTCATAGGAGTTCAATGCCTCCGCGTCGCCATTTTTAAACATGCCAAGAAATAATCTATCAATCCATTGCGCAACTCGGTCGACAAATATAAAAAATGTAGCAGAACCTGGAATGTATCGAAAAGGCAATCTCCTGCAGTATATAATAATGCATCCAATCTAAAGAGGCCATTGCTATGCAAAGACATGTATGCTGCCATGTATAATGGATTGTGTAACTATTTCATATGACTCAACATCTATTACTTCTTCCATCTTCGCAACTCTGATTTTGAACCTGTTTGTTAGATACTTTCCCTTTCTCTGAAAACAGAGAAAAGGGGGGAAAAAAAATAATAGCACCCAAAAAAAAAAAAAAAATCAAAATAGGAAAACTACAAGCTCGAAACTAGGTACCAAACAAAAGAAACAACACCATAAATTTACTCGGTAGAAAGACAACAGGTGGGCACAGTTTTTCGACCCACAAAATAAAAGCATTCCCTGCGTCTACACCCCAACCGATGGTTCCCTCTTCTAATAGCTTTGAACTACTTTTTGAGAACCCCTTCACATTGAAATTTTCCAAATAGCTATGAACGTCGCAACTGACATATGAAGACGCATGGTTTCCAGGAACAGAAATTAAGAGCATAGACAAAGATGGTCTACAACATAATTAGGAGACAGGGACCCCCACCATTGAAAAACAACAACAGGGAAACTTACCCGTCAATAAGGGATGACAAGAGGTCAGCCCCGAAAACTGGAAACCGCAGTAACATGTCCAACAACTTGCAAAGTTGAAGAACAACAAACCGGTGAACAACCACGAAGATGTCCAACTGCAACTGTTGGACCTCAAATTTGTAAAGTTGAATAAAACAAGAACAAAAATGATGGAACCAAACAACGAACGAGCATCGACCACTGAAGCAACGATGTCGAGTATCAAAAAAATGGAACGAAACTGTATCCCAATGCATTTTCACAATAAAGATTTAACCTGTCAGGTAAACACTTAAGACTGTCAGGACTGCCTAAGGGCCTAGCCCTGTACAAACATTTAAGAAAAAAATGCAGCGTGGTAGGCCTGTTCTCTCAAAGCGCGCAACAATAAAACAAAAATCACACATACTAATATGGTAGACAATGTATTTTAGCTAGCAGAAATTGCTAAAGGAAACATTCGAACTAATGCTAGAATTAATCCACCTTCAACCATTGCATAAGAAAATATATGATTCTAAAAGACCATATACGATGAAATTCTTTGGATATTCCAACATATATAACATTGGGAATAGCAAAGCCAGAAAAAAGACCTCCAATCCGTTGTCCAATCACATCTTGACAAACATGGTACTTTTTATTATATAAAAATCGACAGAAGATGTCCGACTACCATCAAAAAAATGGAATGAAATTGTATTCCAATGCACTTGTACAATAAACATTTAAGACTGCCAGACCTGTTAGGTAAAAACACTTAAGACTGTCAGGACCGTCTAAGGGCCTAACCCTGTACAAAAATTTAAGAAAAAATGCAACGTGGCAAGCCTCTTCTCTCGAAGCACGCAACAATAAAGCAAATATCAGACATACTAATATGGTAGACAATGTATTCAAGCTAGAAGAAAATGCTTAAGGAAACATTCCAACTAATGCTAGCATTAATCCACCTTCGACCAATGCATAAGAAAATATATGATTCAAAAATACCCTATACGATTCAAATACTTTGGATATGCCAACAAATATAACATTGGGAATAGCAAAGCCGACAATAAGACCTCCAATCCGTTGTCCAATCAGATCTTGACAAACATGGTACTTTCTATTATATAAAAATCAATGTTTTCACTTCCCTTGTTCCAACAATAAATAATATGCAAATAT
>JZKD02S1741699.1:25927-44090 GCA_000966675.3 Picea glauca | reverse complement strand
ACCCAAAAAAAAATGAAATCAAAATAGGAAAACTACAAGCCTGAAACTAGGTACCAAATAGAAGAAACAACACAAATAAACAACATCATAAATTTACTCGGCAGAAAGACAACAGGTGGGCACAGTTTTTCGACCCACAAAATAAAAGCATTCCCTGCGTCTACACCCCGGCCGATGGTTCCCTCTTCTAATAGGTTCGAACTACTTTTTGAAAACCCCTTCACATTGAAATTTTCCAAATAGCTATGAATGTCGCAGCCGACATATGAAGACGCGTGGTTTCCAGGAACAGAAATTAAGAGCACAGACAAAGATGGTCTGCAACATAATTAGGAGGTAGCGACCCCCACCATTGAAAAACAACAACAGGGAAACTTACCCGTCAACAAGGGATGACAAGAGGTCAGCACCGAAAACTGGAAATCGCAATAACAGGTCCAACAACTTGCAAAGTTGAAGAACAACAAACCAGTGAACAACCACAAAGATGTCCAACTATAACTGTTGGACCTCAACTTTTTAAAGTTGAATCAAACAAGAACAACAATGATGGAACCAAGCAGTGAACGAGCATCGACCACTGAAGCAATGATGTCGTGCATCAAAAAAATGGAACGAAACTGTATCCCAACGCATTTTCACAATAAACATTTAACCTGTCAGGTAAACACTTAAGACTGGCAGGACCGCCTAAGGGCCTAGCCCTGTACAAACGTTTAAGAAAAAAATGCAGCGTGGCAGGCCTGTTCTCTCGAAGTGCACAACAATAAAACAAAAATCACACATACTAATATGGTAGACAATGTATTTTAGCTAGCAGAAATTGCTAAAGGAAACATTCAAACTAATGCTAGCATTAATCCACCTTCGACCATTACATAAGAAAATATATGATTCTAAAAGACCATATACGATGAAATACTTTGGATATGCCAACATGTATAACATTGGGAATAGTGAAGCCGGAAAAAAGACCTCCAATCCGTTGTCCAATCACATCTTGACAAACATGGTACTTTTTATTATATAAAAATCGAGAGAAGATGTCCGACTACCATCACAAAAATGGAATGAAATTGTATTCCAATGCACTTGTACAATAAACATTTAAGACTGCCAGACCTATTAGGTAAACACTTAAGACTGTGAGGACTGTCTAAGGGCCTAACCCTGTACAAAAATTTAAGAAAAAATGCAACGTGGCAAGCCTCTTCTCTCGAAGCACGCAACAATAAAGCAAAAATCAGACATACTAATATGGTAGACAATGTATTCAAGCTAGAAGAAAATGCTTAAGGAAACATTCCAACTAATGCTAGCATTAATCCACCTTCGACCAATGCATAAGAAAATATATGATTCAAAAATACCATATACGATTCAAATACTTTGGATATGCCAACAAATATAACATTGGGAATAGCGAAGTTGGCAATAAGACCTCCAATCCGTTGTCCAATCAGATCTTGACAAACATGGTACTTTCTATTATATAAAAATCAATGTTTTCACTTCCCTTATTCCAACAATAAATAATATGCAAATATTTATAATCAATGCACAATTTAATACCAGGTCAACTATTTATTGATCGCTATAGTCCCTCTTTGCCTATGGCAGGGACTAATAATAAAAATACGTTAATATATTTTTTTAAGTTCTACAAATTTTATAAATATTTTTTTAAAGTTTTGAAAATTTTATAAATAATTTAAAGAAATTGAACGAGAGATTAACTAAACATGGATGCTCTAGATAAATCGAATCATTATTTACTAAGACTTGTTCATGATACAAATGATTACAACATAAATATGAAACTAAAAGTAAAATTCAATATTACATATTTTTTTGGTAATTTTTTTATAATGACGAAATCTCTTACTAAATCTAACAATAAGACGTAAATGTACCATGTGTAAGTTTGTGTTGATCTATTAAATATATTTAAAAATCAAATTCACTTATGCAAGTTGTTTGGTCATCACAACTATGGTAATTTAAAAAGTGATAAAATGTACTTTTTATAATCAAACTATGAAACTATGGTAATTTAAAAAGTGATAAAATATACTTTTTATAATGATTTGGTGTTCGAGGAAATATGAATTTTGATTTACTATAAGTGTTTTTTTAATTTTTCTAAGAAGTAGATAAAGTTAAAAGGAAAAAGGGGAAAAGACCAGATTTAAGATTTTTTTTTATATAATTTTTTAAGGAAGTAAATAATTTTTTTTTTCTTTTCTCATTAATAGTTGACTAGCGTTCTTTGGTTAAGGGTACTTGCATGTTTATTTTAATTTTAGTAGTTTTGTTGATATATAATTTTATATTACATTAGTTAAACATGTTGATTTTTCAATGATATAGAAATTAAATGTTCATGACAAATGTAAGTGTACTATGTTTATGATTAATGTAATTTTTATTCAATCTATATATAGAAATGACCAATTTTTATTTGGGAAAAAAATAATTTAAAATTTTTAGTAATGAAATCTATATAGTTATAACAATAAGAGTCACCAACCTATATTTATTACAACTATTTATGATTATTTAAAAGGTAATATAATAAGGATAATGATAATTTACCTAATTTTTTTAAAGTTATTTTTTAAGAAATGTTAAAAATTATTGTAACACTTTTTACAATGCAATATGAAGGAGATGTGTCATCTCATACTCAACTTAGAAATGATACTTTAATATTTAAAAAAATAATTTTTTTTTACATATACCTAATCTTTAGTGAAAAAAGAAAAATATATGTATGTCTTAAAATTAATAAGATCACCTAGGTGTAGGACAGTGGGTGACAAAGTGTGCTGTTAAGACGCTCAGTGATGTTAAGTCATCGGTTAGAAACCTACGGGAACAAAAAATCCAACAATGTTAAGGGTTGGTGTGGCTCAGACCGGGTGTGATCTGATTTTGATAGCTTAGATGCCCCTGAACCCCTGAATGGAGGTTTCTTAGCCACAGGTTAGTCCCACATGTTATGAACAAACTAACAAAAAAAAAATATTAATAAAATATTTTTTTTCATCAATTATTAATACATAAAAAAGAAATCATATTAATGAATGATTATAAGTATTAATAAATATAAAGATTTTTTTTAATACTTAAATAATTATTTTTTTAATTATATTGTTTTTATTATAAATAATAATAAATTATCATAATAAAAATATTAATAAATATAAATTCTTAATTAATACTTAAATATTTTTTTATTACATGTATTCTTAATTTGTTTCCCATACAATTAACAAAAGAATATAATAATGCACATCAATACAAATCTCAAGGGCAACATGAATATCAAGAGGAGAATTGGCAGTCGCGACGAGCTAGGGTTTGAATTTCATGGCCACAACAGAGAGCAACATGAGCAGTAGGGGGGGAGGGGGGAAGGGGACCCCCTCATACAAACAGGTAGTTGTGGACAGAGGAAAAGGGCCAAGAAGCAGAGTTTTCAAGGCACCGACGACAGGAACCTCGGGATCAGACTCAGGGAAGCATCAAGAAAGAAATCGGGACAAAAATGAGACCATGGAGGAAGTCGCTAAGGAGACTCAGAATGAAAAGCACAAGACCGGGAAGGTTAATGGGACAGAGGAGCGCAAACCCTGCAAACCCAAAACAACATTGATACCCAAGGTGGTACTGGAAGACCCACAAACACAACTCTACAGGGATCAAATGAAGATGCATGCGCTCATATGAAAATTCATGGGGTTATGGCCCATAGAAAGAATTTTGCGCAACAGGATTAAATACCACTGGAAGCCAAATGGAGAAGTGGAACTCCACCTAGGCTCAAAGAGTTTTTTCACATCATTTTTTATTAACCTGGAGGATAGGGACAGAGTCTTTGAGGGAGTTCCATACTTCCATGCCTCAGCGGGACTCTACATGCAACCCTGGAAATAAAATTTTTCCCCAAAGAAAGAAACGTTAAAAAAGGTACCATTATGGTTGAGACTCTATTCCCTACCACTAGACTACTGGTTGCCCTCTACCTTTGAAGCAATAGGAAACAAATTGGGGAAATATGTGAAGACATCAGAAGCCACCCTAAAAGGAAGATACACATCGTATGTAAGAATCTGTATAGAGATGGATGTTTCTGGAGCACTCCCAGAAGCCATAAGTCTAGAATTCAGGGATGAGGAATGGATCCAAAACATATATTATGAACAAATCCCCTTTAGACGCAGACGATGCCATGAACATGGACACTTGATCAGAGAGTGCCCTCTAAACAAAAGGCAGGAAGCGGTAAATCCCAAAACACAGCAAGACGAGGAAGGGTTTATAACCCCGAACCCTAGGAACAGAGCAAATAAAAAGCAAAAAAAACCTCGGCAGGAAATACCTAGGAGACCCGAAATATGATGGAAGGAAGGGACCAAACAAACAAAGGGACAACAGAAGAAAAGGACTCGGAAAAAGTTCCAGAAGTCAAGGACCAGGCAACAAAAGAGCCCACCCAACAGCCAAACATTACAACAACTCAGGGGAGTTGCACAACCCCGATGGACAAAGAAACAAAAGAGGACAACACTACCATGCAAGATGCAGAGAGGGATACAGAGATGACCCCGAGCAAAGTAGGTACAGAAGACCCCGATCTCAGAGATTTGGTGGAAAGGGAAGAGATAGACCTTCTGTACATATTAGAACAATGGAAAAGGCAGGGAGTCGACAACGTACCAACATAGAAACTCGACCGCATCCAATACCTATTCCTCCTATGGGAAGAAGAAAAATCTAGAGGACAAAAACACACACAATGGGAGATAGGAAACCTAGGAGTGAAAGTCGGCGAGGGACAATCGCAACCATCACCCAAACAAACGAGAAGGAAAAAAGGAAGGAAATCAAACAGCGTAGCACTACAGGAGCTGGGAGCGCTACTGATAAACTTAGGTAAGATCAAGAAAATCTTTCCCCACTCTCCCCCACATGTTTAAAAATGAAGGTTATAACTTGGAATACAAGAGGCCTAAACAACCCAAGAAAACAAAGAAGCCTTAGGAATAAACTAAAGTAGGAGCAACCAGATCGTTGTTTTATTCAAGAGATAAAATGTACTATAGACACAATGGAGGCAATCAATAAACAACACCGGCGCAAGTACAATATGCTAGCCATTAAAGACCACAAAAGGTCAGGCGCATACTCACTCTGTGGAACTCACAAATCCTAAATTTAATAGCAGCCGAGGAAACCAGGTACACCCTAACGATACACATGCAAATAATAGGAAATACTGCTGAGATTCTATGCACAAATGTGTATGGGCCCCATGGACCAGAGGAAAAGAAAGGAATGATTCGAGACCTATAAGATATAAAAGGCCAAGCCACCAATCTCTACTGGATACTGGCAGGGGACTTCAACATTATCACCTCCCTTGTGGAAAAGAAGGGTGGTATGAGAAGATTGGATTGGGATGCGGAGGAGTTTTCAAATTTTATAGATAGAGCGGAGATGGTAGACCTCCAAACCAAGAATGGACAGTTTCACCTAGACCAATAAACGGATGAACCAGTTCCAAGTAGCTACAAGACTTGACCGATTCCTTATATCAGAGTCATTCATCATGCATGGGATAACCTTAGACTGCAACATCCTCCCCTAGGGTGGATCTGATCACTGGCTAGTACAACTGGAAGCAGAATTCCAAACAACACCTAAGAACAGACTTTCAAGGAAAAAATCAATCAATGGTGGCGGGAGGAGCAACCGGATCAAGGGACTAGGATGTTCAAACTACACAAGAAACTTAAATACATCAGAAAAAAACTCAAGGAATGGAACAGGGATATATTTGGGAATATAAACACAGAGAAAAATGACATCGAAGAAAAAATGAAAAAAATCCAAGAAACTTGCTTACGGGAAGGCTATACGAAGGACCGGAAAAAGGAAGAGCTCCAAATGACACAAGAATGGGAGTTATGCCAGTAGGAGGAAACACCCTGGCGTCAAAAGTCTCGCATCTGATGGCTAAAGGAAGGAGATTGGAACACCAATTTCTTCCATAGAACAACCATGCCCAAAAGAGCCCATAAAAAAATACTGAAGATCAAGGACCAAGATGGAATCGACCGCGAGTCACATTAGGAGATTGAAAGCGCTCTGGTCAACCACTTCCACGGGATAGCCCAAGAACCTCATCAAGACTGATCGGAGGCCATCCAGAAAATAACCCAGCATATTCCATGCCTGGTTACCGAGGAACAAAATATATTCCTGAACAAACCTATTGCCATAGAATAATTTGATCAAGCTCTCCAAGAAATGCCCAGTGGGAAAGCACCAGGTCCAGATGGCTTCACTGTGGAGTTCTTCAAATACTACTGGGAAATTGTCAAATATGACATCTATAAGGTAGTAGAGGACTCTATAAGGTATGCCTCCATCCTTAAAGCACTAAACGCAATCATGATCACCCTAATCCCTAAAGAAAATGAAGCCAAAACCCAGACCGGTACAGACACATAGAACTTTGTAATGTGATCTACAAGATTATCTCCAAAGTCATAGAAAATAGATTTAAACCCCTCCTACCTTCATTGATCTCGCAAGAACAAGCAGGCTTCATGGAAGGTAGACAAATAATGGACAATATCATCCAGGCCCATGAGATCATTCACACCTTAAAACTTCAGAAGAGGGGGGGAATGTTAATAAAACTGTACGTAGAAAAATCCTATGATAAAATTAGCTAGCATTACATGATCAAGACTTTGGAATCCTTTGGCTTCACCCAACACTGAATCAGTTGGATTCTCATCCTAGTATCCATGAAAAGCTACTCACTACGAATCAATGGAGCCCCGACCAAACCTTTCTGGCCCATTATAGGGATCAGACAAGGCGACCCGTTGTCCCCCTTCCTATTCATTCTGATGATGGAAGGTCTCAGCAGGAGCATAAAGAGCGCAACAACAACTGGAGAAATAACAGGGCTCAAACCCTTCGAAAATTGCCCTACTTCAACCCACCAACAATTTGTAGATGACACACTCCTCCATGGCATACCCATGGTCAAAGAATCCAAAGCCTACAAATGCATCCTAGAATATTTTGGAGAAGCCTCGAGCGCTGAGATCAACAACTCCAAGTCGATGATCTTTTTTTTAATACCAACCCATCTATCCAAAGGAATCTGACCAACATTCTAGGATTTGAACGGAAAACACTCCCAGCCAAGTATTTGGGGGTTCCTTTGACAGACAAAGTATATAAGTTGTCAACATGGGAAGGAGTAATAAACATGTTAAAGGAGCTGGTAAAAACCTGGACATATAGGTCCCTTAATCTAGCTGGCAGACTGATCCTAACTAAGACTGTCTTACAAGCTATCCCAACCTATATTATTTTAGTCTTCCCCAGTCCATAAGGGATCCTACAGAAAATCTGATCTATCCAGAGGGACTTCCTGTGGTGAGGTGTGGAAACAAAGAAAAAATGGGCCCTGGTGGCCTGGGAGAAAGCCTGCAGGCCAAAAAGCAAAGGAGGCTTGGGGCTGCAAGATCCATAAATGACCAACAATGAATATGGGGCAAAACTATGGTGGTGTTGGGTCAAAGAAACTACAACACCTTGGGTAAACCTATGGAAGACAAAGTACACACCGGACACTTGCGACCAGGACAAAATCTGCTTTGGAGGAACCAGGGAAGGCTCAGCCATCTGGAACCTAGCATGGCGCAACAAAGCATGGATTCAGACACATCTTTTGGGAAATCAAGAATGGCAGAACAACCAGATTCTGGGAGGACGCTTGGCAACATGAACCAAGGATGGAAAACCTGGACATAGGGATACTCCAACAGGACCTCATCACGCAAGGAAAAATCAACGTCTATCGATACTGGTAGCAGGGAATGGACGACAACAAATGGAGAAATTGGGACAATATTATTCCTCAGAACAATGAGATACCCACAACAAAAATAAAAGAGGTGGAGGAGGAACTGGGTAGACGAAAAATAACAGTAACGGAAGGAGACGACTAGCTGAGGTGGGGAAAAAAGGATGGAGGGGAATTCAACCTAAAAGAAGTCTGACACTATATGGCGGACCCAGACCAAGATGACCTAGCGCAACACTAGGATAAGCTCTAGAACAACCCCCCATGGCCAAATATTAAGATCTTCCAGTGGCTAAAATTACACAACCCCATCCTAATTTGGGATATCCTAAGGAAAAGAGGATTCATTGGTCTGTCAAGATGTCATCTATGTCAAACTCAGGAAGAAACAACCAACCATCTCCTCGACAAATGTGCCTACACTACAAAACTATGGGACTGGGCAACAAGTATCTTCCGTCATTCAGACATGATCTGTGGTAACATAGCCGCAACAATCAAGATCTGGAGAGAAAACTACATTGACCAAGAAGAGGTGATCCTCTTGGATCCTCACCCCAGGAATGATCATATGGTCAACATGGAAGGAAAGGAACAGGCACATTTTTCAAAAACCAAAGCTAGCCAGAAGGGAAGATCATGGAAACAATAACCTCCATGATATGCGAGACGGTGATGAGAAGCAACTTCCAGGAGGGTAGTGCACAACCCACTGATCAAGATTCCAAAGTCCTAGAGATTTTCCAACTAACCGGTGGGCGTAACCCCAATCCAAACAGACAACAGCCACAACTCCAAGTAGGTGAGAACAACTAGAAACTGCCACCTCCAGGCTCTCTCAAGTTGAATTTTGATGGGGCGGTGAAAGGAAACCTAGGAAGAATAGGTATGGGAGGAGTAATCAGGGACAGTAAAGGGAACATCATACGACTATACGCGGGGATCCTGGGAAAATCCTCCAATAATGCTGCAGCATTCAGGGTCGTGGAGACAAGTCTGGATATTCTCATTCGGGAGGGGATGATAAATGCCATAGTGGAAGGATACTCCACGCTAGTCATCAACACAGTGAAAAAACTCCAAAATGGTACTAGAATAGGCAAGATCCAGATTCATTGGCAATTGACCTACCTACTGAAAAAAATCTAGGAGCACTTGAGGACAGGGATCAATGTGGAGTTGCGCTGGGTGAGGAGGTCAGCAAATGGACTGGTGGACAGAATAGAAAATGAGGGGTTCGAGAACGAAGTTCCAGAACTGGACATAATCTGGAGCAACATCCCGCAAGGTCAAGTTCGAGCAGACTGCACCCAACTTGTTGCAAAAGACTGGGATAACAGGAGTAGTACGAAATATTACGACAAGAATGGAGGTGCAACAGACAATGTAGGACACATAGGTCCCAGACATAATCTGATGGCCCACCAATCAAATAAGGTTGCAAATGAAAACACAAACCACACATCAGGAAAAGGTACGACACCACAACCCTGTCAATAAAAATAAGTAAAGAAGTTACCCATTGGAAAGAAAAAGAGATAAATCACAGGCGGCAAACGACGATGGACCTAACTCGTAGGAAGTAAAGGACGATGGAGGACAGGTCTCACCAGGTCCAAGTAGGAACACACCTCACCTAAGTACCAAGATGGGACCGGGAAAGGGATGGCGTACAATGAGCAGGGCATAGAATTGGTGCAGGGATAATGGCAGGGTCATCAAATGCACATGCTCTGGAACAGATTCTTCTAACTGGCAGGACCACCTTGATGAGAATATCATGATTGCAAGGATGGGACAACAGTTGGGTTGGCTCCATAAAAGCTGGGACACCAGAACATATCACAGAACGAGGCATCACAATTACAGGGGCCACCTTACTTATCAGAAGGAGGTGCAGTGGAACAGGGAAAGAAACCAACGAAAGAACCACCACCTGCAAGTTAAGATGGTGCGCATGAATAAAACTAGCAGTAAGAGAGGCCCCCAGGGAAAGGAACCTCCACAGAGCACCCACTAGATGACAAGAATTGAACAAGCGGCCAGGGATGCAAGGAGCACCTTCCTCACGAAGGTAGACACGAAGGGGAAGACGATCATTAAAATATGGGAGGGCGAAATTAACAACGGCCGCAGGGGAAAAGCCTGGTCAACAATAACCCAAGAAGCAGTGGGGATACGGGACCCCAAAACTACACAATTGAGGATAACCCTCTACCACAGGATGGTGGAGGAAGCTTGGGGAACCAAAATGCTGATAGGTACTATGTATGAGAACCGAGGGGAGACCAACAGGATGGAAACCAAAGAGCATAAGAAAGTGCGCATAGGAATTCTCAACCGCCTCAACAACTTGGAGATGGGGGTAAAAAGGCTGGTGGAGGACCAGAAAAGACAACAAAAGAAACTGGAGCGGATGGCAAGACAATTTCATCTCTATCTACGCTACGTCCACCATATAGATATCACTCCAGCCAACAGTAATGGAACCCCATCTTGCATCATAAAGCTACGTCTGGTGGAACAGAGGGAGGAGGATGCGGCACAGAAGAAAGGGTACACAGAGCACCCCATCAACCTAGACTAACGCAGGACCCACCCAGACCTCGTCTCTTAGAGTAGGAGCTCAACCCACTATGCTCAGACTTTTTTTATTTCTTTTGATGAAGTTTTTAGACTGGATTATGGTAGCCTGGGTTGGTTTCCCATTGTGGTGACCTAGGCACTTTTTGTTTATTTTCAGATACTGCACTCCAAGGACCCCAGATCTGGTTTCCGTTAAGGCAGATCATGTGAATCCTTGCATCAGTTTTGTACTGTAACCTTATAAAGCAATATAGATTCACAAACACTTTTACTAAATAAAAAATAAAAATAAAATCTCAAGGGAAACATTATATACTAGATTACAATAACTTCATTGATTTCATCGATAGGATACAAATAACAAAAGAATATAATAATGCACATCAATACAAATTTCAAGGGAAACTTTATATACTAGATTACATTAACTTCATTGATTTGATCAACATACAATTTTGAATTAGTAAGGAGCGTACACCATTAATATGTGTGTGGATATTCCTATGAGTGGCATCCCAAGTCTTCTAACAAAATTGAATTTAACTAATAGTCTTGGCTTAAAGCTTCCCCATTAATATGCCATATTCACATAATTATTTTAGCTGATTTATTTGTACCTATAGCAACAAGTGTTGTATGGCAGTGTAGTCCCTGCCAGGCTGGATGCCGAGTAAATGCCTGGGTAGCAAGTTGCAATACATGTGGTATTCCCGAATTAGTTTTGTTTGAAATTTATCAAAAAATATTAATGTTTGGTACATAACCAATGCAACCTAGCAATTACGGAGTGGCATGTAGGCGAAGTCGCGGGTTCATTTCATTTAACAGTTATGTCATTTATAGTTTGCAGCGAACAATTCTGTCATATACATGAGACTGAGTAATTTATACAATATTATAACATTGTATGAATATTTTGATGTCGAGGGTGTTCGGTGATATACTTTTTGCACCAAACAGTGTCGTGATATACATTTAAAAATTTCGTCATATACATGAGACAATAATTTATAGAATATTATAACATTGTATGAACTGAGCTTCCCTGAGGGGAAACCAACTCAACCAGCCGAACCACTTCATAAATGAAGTGTAGACTGTTACTAACGCAAAAAGATTTCAAAACTGTGGCCCGTAAGGGTGGTCGTTACAACTGTGGAAAGTGTAGACAACATAACTATAGTAACCATGGACAAATGCATGAAATGTCGACATGCAGATGAAAAAAGAACAAAGGAAAAAAATAGACAGATCACTGGTATGGGTTGTAGTGTCGCGACGGGGCCATGCAGAAGGCGGCAAATGTCGTGTCGCCAGGAGGGGGTGGCTCTTTATTGAATGGTGTCTGGTTCAGTTGCACGGTGTTGTTCATTTGTGATGGCACATGTTGTGGAAAGGCTGGGTAGGAGGCAGATCTTTGAGAAGAAAAACCAGGAAAGAATTAGCCATCTGGAGCTGGTGGAGCAATTGAAATAGGTTGGGGAGCTGGTGAGTTTTCATAAATGGTTGCAGGCGCAGAGTAAAGGCCCAGTGAGTTCCATTGAAAGGATGTGAAGGCAGAGTAGGGCGCACTCAGAGTAATGGCGCACTGCCTTGAGCAAGCTGAAATTAAAGTCAGGAGACACATGGGCAGGGAGTTGAAGTACATGGATACGTGGGCAAAAAGCGGAAAAAATAGTTTTTCGATATACAAAGTGACAACCGGATTTGCAGACTATTAAAATTTTAAGGGCATCGTATACAAAATAGTATTCTTAACAGATGTTTTACATATGGTCATGGACAAAAACACAAAAAAATTAGTAGTAACATCTGTTACTTAGGTTCCTAAAGAAGTGTTTGGTGCATAATTGACATGGGTTTTCGGGTTGTCGGGGTGTTGGACTGAAAATTGGGCTTCTGTTGTTCCGTGGTCTACAAATAGCATGGACACTTCTGCGATATCCAAATTGACAAGCGGTCCTGTAGATTATTTGAATTTTTGGATCGCAGGTTCTGGGGCTACCATGCTGAAAAGCGGGCTTCTGTTGTTACCCGAATAAGTTTTCCTTTTTACATATGATGGTGGAAAAAAAAAGAAAAAACAATAGTACCGACGTCTGTTACATAGGGTGGTGAACATAAGTATGAAAACAATGGCGTTCCTGAATTAGTTTTCTTAAAAAGAGTGGGTTCTTGACTTAGCTATTTTTTGGAGCACGGGTTGCTGGGCTGGGGACCTGTTGTTTCATGGTATACAAATATCACCAAGACTTCCGCGATATACAAATTGACAAGCAGTTTTGTGGACTAGTTGAATTTTTGGATCACGAGTTCTCAGGTTGAAAACCGACTTCTGTTGTTTTGTGGCCTACAAAAATAAAATATGTGATTTGATGAAGTAGATATATAGATCATGCACAAAAGCTTCATTCTGGGTTGTCGGGGTTGCGGGCTGAAAATTGTGCTTGTGTTGTTTCATTGCCTACAAATAACATCGAGAGTTCTGCGATATACAAATTGAGAAGCTGTTTTGCGGACTATTTGAAATTTATGGATTGCGGGTTGTCGAACTGGCGGGCTGCAAATTGGGCATATGTTGTTCCGTGGTCTACAAATAGCACCTAGAGTTCCGTGATATACATATTGACAGTCGAACTTGTAGATTACTTGAATTTGAATTCGCTCGTGTCGAATAAGCAAATTGAAATAATAAACTGAATAACTTATTTTTGTATCGATAAAATAATTTATAATTAAATAAAACAAGTTTAGCATTACCGAAATCAGTTTTCCTTTTTACATATGCTGGTGGACAAAAAAAGAAAAAAAATAGTACTGACTTTTGTTACATAGGCTGGTGAACATAAGCATGAAAAAAATTGCGTTGCGGAATTAGGCGGGTTAAATGCGGGCTTTTGATGTTCCTTGTGCTACAAATAGCAGGTAGAGTTCCACGATATACATATTGACAATCTTACTTGCGGAGTATTTGACTTTGGAGAGGCTCGTGTCGAATAAGAAAATTGAAATAATAAAATCAACAACTTATTTTAATATCAATAAAATCATTTATAATTAATTAAAACAAGTTTAGCATTTCCGAATTAGTTTTGCTTTTTACATATGCTAGTGGACAAAGAAAGGAAAAAAACATAGTACTGATGTCTGTTACATAGGCTGGTTAACATAAGCATGAAAACAAAAACGTTCCCAAATTAGTTTCTTTAAAAGAGTGGGTTCTTGAGTTGACCAGTTTTTTTATTGCGGGTCTGTGTCCTACAAATAGCACCGTCAGTTCCGCGATATAGAAATTGACAATTGGAGTTGTGGACTTTGAATTTTAAGAGGCTTGTGTTTAAAAAATTTAGCATTCGCGAATTAGTTTTCTTTACATAGGCATACAGGGCAGTTGACAAAAGGACCAAATAGATAGCATTCATGAATTAGTTTTCTTTAAAACAGGCACTCATCAACACAAGAAACTGAAATTTATGAAATTATAGGTTCGTGGAGACCATAAACTATACATAGAAAATACGTAACTCTATGTACATACTCTCTATGAAATTTTACAAACACATAAAAGAAGGAAAAAAACTAGCATTCCCGAATTAGAGCATGTAGGGAACCCTGAATCGAAACTTGTCCAGTTTTTGGATCGCGGGTTCTTGGGATGGGGACCTAAAAATGGAGCTTATGTTGTTCCATATCCTGCTGCCAACATTTGTTACAAAATGTGGTGGACAAAAGGAACAAATAAATAGCATTCTTGAATTAGTTTTCTTTAAAACAAGGGCTAGTGGATACAAGAAATTGAAATGTATCAAATTATAGGTTCCTGGACAACATAAATTACACATACCAAATATGCAATTTTTTAAATACCACCCATAGTTCGGTGATATACAAATTGAGAAGCGGATTTGCGAACTATTTAAATTTTAAGGGCTTTTGTGGCAAAAGTATGAAGCACAAGTGGTAAAGATCCAACAAATGACATATTCTCTAGACGTTTGAGTACAAAAAATGTAGCGAACAAAATTTCATGAAATTTATATAAAAAATAATGAAACCTGTTAGATATTCCTAGAAATTTAAAGAAACACACACACACACACACACACATATATATATATATATGAAAGATGATATCTCAAATTTGAGTCAGTGATTTATTTCATACTTTATTTTGAAAATAACCAGGCCGAAGAAAAGATGCATAGGACAAAAAGAGAATTGAGATAAATTAAACAGAATGTCTTCACATTCAGCATGGCTGAAGATAAAAAACTAGGAACACGTAAATATATAAGCAAACAAAAGAATAGATTTATTTGGAGTATATGAAAAAATTAATAGTTTGTTACATATCCCTGGAAATGTAAATGTGTTTGTCATATAGACTAGGATTGGGGCTCCCGCGGACCATAACAGAAATATGTACAAGAAATAGGACTGTGGAAAGGAGTTGGACATGATAGAATGTAATACCTTAAAAGTAGAAATGGTAAGATCATTTTTTGGCTATAGATTTCTACTCAGAGAAGTTGGAATCACTGAATTGACAAAGAAAGAATTATGCATTTCCCTGTTGGATTTGGGAAATGACCCACTTCAAGTTCTCTTCAATATAGTTTCTCAAAGGGGCGATGTTTATGTCATTGCAGATTTGAATGTTGAAAACTTCATTTTCTAATTCACTTAGATCAATTGAAAGTTTGCACAGAGTTTCATCGATGTATGCATTTTGTACCGAATATCGGACTAGCCAGTTGTGCACCTCTTGTTCATGATATTCAATAATGCTGTAAAAAGTTTCTAAAGACAAGGCTTTCAAATTATCAACCTGTTTATCGAAAGCTTTCCTGGTTGAAGCCAACAAGTTGAGGATTAAGATAGGGTCCTAGAAGCCATTTTTGTTTTCTGCTAAGTCTATTTTGGTGAGCTTTGTCAATAATGTTTCTTTCTTTAATATTGCTTGCTCACATGACTGGATGATGACATACAGATTTTTCACTTTCTCTTTACAACATGCTTCTAATTGAGTGAGCCGTTTATTCGAAGGGAGATTATGTTGTCTTCTTATGGTCTTTTCCATGTTGTTGACATGAAAGGAAAAAGGGATGACCATGTGCACATAGAATATTTCTTCATTTTTTAAATCCGTCTGCAAAAGTAGGAGCAAGTTATGTGCCCTGCTCCCCAGGGAATCCATATTCTGTGATGTTTCTCAGGCCTTCGTAATCAGTTCCATTCTTTTGTTGATATTTTTCTCGACATATCCTCTACAGGATGCGAGGAAGTTGGAGGGCCCTTTTATATTTGTTGCATGAGTGCATGTAGTAGCAGGCGTTTCTATTCACAAAGAACTGTGAAGCAATGGCATAGGAAACAAAGCTTCCTCTAATTCTTTAATGCGGTTCTTTAGTCTAGCATTTTTCATCTTCAATGAGTCCAACGGAACCATGAAGAGCATCACTGGTTGCCATGTGAAGTTGAGATATTTTGGATGCCTGTATATTGGCAAGGTCAAGTTCTGAACGATGTATTCTTTGGTTATTATTTACATCTTTTTTTTCAATGATTAATTTTTTTGACTCGGATTCAAAAACAACATTCTGGAATACGAAGGATTCATCTTCGTAAAAAATTAGGGTATCAATCATGTCCATTGAGAAGGTAGGTTGAATTCTATCTGTGGGCTGATCAAGGTTGCAGAATATGCTTTCCAGATCAACATCAAGATCCATGTTTTCACTATAAGTTTTGGGCTACTCTGCCTCCCCTACAATTCTTTTTCCCTTCTTCTACACATGAAGGTCGTGAGGAAGATGTTCACTATATTTCTACAAAACTACTGTAGAGCTGGTGCCAGTAATTTGTCGAAACATTGATTTTCTCCAGATGTTTCTTGAAATGAAGAACTGGAGGGGACAATATAATCCTCCAAAAACATTTCTTTCGTGCATGCGAATGGAAAATATCCTCATTAATCACAGTATCTATGCGTGTTGTATGATGACCTGTTAGAAGTAAAGCTTAATTATTGCATACTTAGAAGTGCGAAGGTGGTAGTTATGGTAAAGAAAATTTAAGGAGTGAAGGTTTCGTGAACGAACCAAGGTGGCGGAATGCGAATGACATTCCATGGTATTTCAAATTAAGACTTGGAAGATATTGGAGGTTTCCGGAAGGAAGCAAGCTGGAGGTGTGCGAATGACACCATGGCATTTGAAATTAAGACTGGGAAGGGATAAGAAAATCCTTCTCATAAATTGCATTGATGGCAGAACTTCTTGAGCCTTGCACACATCAATGACAGCTTAGACGGTGCCTGCACGATGACCTGTTAGCATTAAAGATTTAGAAAGAAGACACACACACACACACACACACACACACACACACACACATATATATATATATATATATAAACACTATTTCTTATTAGGCAGATATGCGAAGGTGACGGGCACGAGGAAGAGCAAGCAAGGAAGGAAAGACCAAGTGTGAAAGTGCATAATGAAATTGATGAGTTTACAATGTTGAGGCTAAATGAGTCGGAATTGCTTAGCGAAGCAATGTATGGATGTCATTCCATACTTTTCCACTTTTAGGATGGAAAATTCTCGGACGGGCGGGCTCAAAAAAATGCCTCTATTGTTTGGTTTTCTACAAATAGCACACATAGTTCCATGATATACAAATAGACAAGGGGACTTGCAGGTTGACTTATATTTTATAGACCATCGATAGTTTCTGGATAGCGGGTTCTCGAGCTGGTGGGGTAAAAAATGGGGCTCTATTGCTAGGTTACTTACAAATAACTTATGACAATAATTTGACAAGTGGGTTTGCGTTTTGGCCAGCTCAACATTCTACTCTAGGGCTGGCAAGATCCTAGAAATGAGAAATACATATCAAATATGCACAGATCCCTTATTCCATACTTACCCACTTATTTGGATCGTAGACATGGCTCCATCCAACTCTTAGTGCATATTTCATAATTTATGTGCAACACCAACTCTGTGGTCACCAGACTGGTGTGTGTAGAAACAAGGAAAAATTAGATATGTACCTTTATTAAGTATCGACATCAGATTTTATACACCATGTACACATATCGCATTCCATACTTGCGGGTTCTCGGGCAGGAGGGGTCAAAATAAAGCCTTCTATTATTTCGTGTTCTACAAATAGCACATACAATTCCGCGATATACAATTTTATAGGCGGA
Organism: Picea glauca; assembly: GCA_000966675.3. Lineage (NCBI taxonomy): Eukaryota > Viridiplantae > Streptophyta > Pinopsida > Pinales > Pinaceae > Picea > Picea glauca. Next base: position 26,388 of record JZKD02S1741699.1, on the reverse strand, counting down.
CTTGTGGGGTGGCTGAGATTTTAGAAGCCATTATTTGGATCGCGCACTTGCGAGCTGCTCAATATGCCTCTAATGTTTCATGTTCTGCGAATAGCTATTATGGTTGGGCGATATAGAAATTCACAAGTGGACTTGCGAGGTGGCCAACCAAAGATTGCATCTATTGGATGGTAGATGTGCAGAGTAGTTGCATCTACACGCAAAACAAAAAAAACCAAAAAAAACGTAGCTGCAAATAATTTTGACAAACACAGAGAATGTAAACGAAAAACTATTTACTGTGGAACACGAGCAAGAAAAGGGTGCACCTTTGCATGGTTTGGTCTACGTGTGTGGGTAGGAGTACTTTGCGTCCTCTGCTTTTCCTATCTATTTCTATGAAGAAAAGTACAAAGAAAAACGGATATGAACATAAGTTCATGTGTTAAGAAAAAGGAAAGTACTATGTACATATACAAAAA
>JZKD02S1741699.1:0-10056 GCA_000966675.3 Picea glauca | reverse complement strand
ATTGAGACACATTAAAATAAAAACTTTGAACTCCTTTTTCCTTTTAAAAATTCATTGCACTTTTATTTATGTTTTTTTGGTGTCATGTGTGTATCTCTCTTATGTATTATACATGTTCGATGCATCGTTACAGGGTCTATATTGTGTCGATTGCTCATCATCATCATCATCATCATCATCATCATCATCATCATCATCATCATCATCATTATAATTATTATTATAATTATTAATAATTAATAATTAATAATATCATTATGTTTATTAATTATCCCTATTATTTTCTATATTTATTCTTATAATTATAATCACAAGTTAATTCAATTATTAGATATCCTCATTAGTTAAAAATTAATAACTAATAATTATTATTGATTATAATAATTACAATCAAATTATTAATTTAATGATTATAATGATTTTCAAAAATTATTATTTTTATGATATTTAAATTTTAAGAGATTAATTATTAGTATGCATTTATCTTTCTTTTTTTAATAAAACTCAGAGAAATTTTTTATTCAAAAACGTTTGTGGTAAAGCCACTGATAGAGTCCTTAAAATTCCCAAAAAATGCATGAGAAACTTCAAAAACAGGTTGTAACATAGTATTGATTAACATGTATCTAACCAGAGTTCTTGATTATGAATCGTAACTACTAAGTAATCTACTATACATCCTATAAAAAGTCCCTAGTATCAAAATGATAAAACAAAGCATATAGCTTAAGCATTTGTTGGGTTGGGTTCATCCAATGCCTTTTTTGAAGATTCCAGGGATGAATTCAAGTCGGGTATTTTCCTGGAAGGAGACGTGAAGACATTGCATCTGAAATGGTCGGGCTTCAGATTGACAGAGCCATAGACACTAGTCTGGAGCCTAGATCCACTACTTCATAATGAATTGCATCCACCTCACCCCTTAGTTGTTGAAACCCATGTATTTTTTCAACAAGCAGGTCCATCGTGGTTTGGCATTGAGTAGATACATTATTCATACGAATTTGGAGCGAATTCACTAAGTTTACCAAGGCCTCAATGTAATACCCCTAGGCTGAATCCAATTGTAAATGTAAATGCAAATGTACTTAAGCTGGTGAGTTGTTTGATATCATTTTTGTATGCACCTTCTATGGTAAAGTGTGCTCATTTAATGCGCACTAAAATGATGAAGTGTGCACATTCCAGGATACTGCGTGCAACAAACTTAAGTGCGCGTGATTTTGAGGCTAGGGAGTCTTTCTGTATATGTTTTGTTTTATAGGCTGGTGAGCCAATTATTATAAGCTAGGAGGCTTGTGTTTTGTATTAGGTTAGAGAGCCTAGATTCTAAATTCCAGTGAGCCTATTTTTGTATATGTCTTATCATTAATATAAAATACATCACTGCGTGTAGACCAACCATGATAAAAGAGTATGGGGGACTAAAATCCACTAGTTAGGGAAAGGGGGGGCTAAAAGTTAAGGAAAAGGGATAAGCTATGGATCTTAAGCCAAAAAGGAATATTATATTAATATTCCTTAAAGTATAAAGTATGGATAATTATTTTATCCTAAGTTCTAAGGATGGGGACAAGTGGGCCAAAGTAGCTCTCAACATGACAATTATCAAGTTGGGGACACACATACATATGGCTTAGACTTAGTTCATTTTCCAATCATTCCATGATCATTCACTCAATCATTGAGTTGTCCTTCATACCTCCCTGTACTTGTATTTGTACCTGAACCAGTACCATACCCGTACCTATACCTATACCTGGTTAGCCTAGGAGCTAGACTGAAGAAGCGGGTTGTAAGGCTTGTGGGATATTGAAGAGGCGGGTTGGCAGGCCCGTGATAAAATTCTCTCTGGGTGAGATAATTGCTAGGAATTGATTTCTCGAAGGTGCTAAACTGCAGCTACAGAGATTTGATACTTCCTATCCAGCTTATTGTTGAAGCCCTAGGAGGGAAGTGGGGTAGCCAAGGGACTGTTGAGCAGAGAAGGGGCACACTTCCTGGGGTGGGACAAGCATGTGGGGAATGAGGGACTGTAGGCTGTTAGTTTGAGTTGGCACATGTGACAGAGTCTTTACAGTATTGATCCGGAATATTTTTGGCACAAAATGAGAGCGGAGATATAATAAATAAATGTACAGAGCTATCTCAGATATCCAATAATATAACATAAATGTATCAAAGATGCAACCATAAACATGGAGATACAATAATACACAATTTTCTATTAATGAGCGAAAATGTACAAAGACTATAAAAATACAGAGTGAAAGACTCACTAGAATGGTGGCAACTTATCTCTGAGAAGAGATGTGACGACTACTCACATTCGAAAGAATATGGATTACAATGAGGCTCTAAATGCCTTTTTAACATAAATAAAATCCAAAACCCTAACCCCAGAAGATGAAAAGCCAACAGTTTTGTGGACCCCATTTTGGGTAGTTTGGTGTATCAASTTCCCARGGGCGTAACTTTGGCATAAGATMTTTTTTGGGGAACACAATAGCTCRTTGGAAAGKTATCRTCGAGGAGATTCATTTTTGGGGCTCAATGAGAGCCTTTCGATATCATTGAAGTGCTTGATCCTRAAAAAAACATAATTTAGGMCCTCGAAATGGCCYCGAACGTTTAGGAACYTAAAACCTGCTAAAAATAGTAAGTTGTCAGAAGACTTTTTTGTGCCAATTGGAATAGGTGGGTGGCCACCAATATCCACCTAAATCATGTATGCACATTTCTAATGGTGTTCAACACTCTGATACCTTTCTAATRATTTGTTGAWTGCCTCAATCAGAGCTCGTATGAAAAAKTTATGTCTCYTGTAATTTGACCTACATTGTTGACCACCATKGTATGAGTGGATGCCATRCCAACCCCCATTCATAACACATATGGAGCTRGCCAAATATGGAATTTCAAGAATATTCTAGAATTTCCAAAACATGATCACTAATTGAGGATTGAGGAAGTCAAAACCCTAACCCTAGGATGCTATCGGGCTACGTTAAATATTGTGCCACCAGGAGGAGAAAGGGTTCCATTCTATATAATTGTATTTTGGTCCATAGCTGAGAAGAACAACTATGAGTGGTATTTTGAGATCATAATAGAGGAGGAGAGATTATATAGCAGTCATGCATGTGATAATGTCAAAGGAAACTCCAAAGAGATTTCCTCTTTCTTTGTACTTGCATTTGAAGAGATGAGAGAAAAGCGATGTAACGTACCCAACCATCGTTGTTGGTCATGTCACGAAATCTCTCTCTCTCTCTCTCTCTCTCTCTCTCTCTCTCTCTCTCTCTCTCTCATATTTGTAATGTACCCGACCCCCTAAGTGGAATTTCTAAGGCTCCTTGGTCTTTGACCTATTTAACTATTGACACGTGGCATCCATGTGACACTTTGACACATTCGTCGTCCGCCATGACGACTACGTTGCATCCACATGTTCCTGTGAAATTTTGCCATCAAATGAGTTCGCTCCATGCAGAACCATCAGATCCATCACTTGGACTCTTTACTAGTACTCTTATGACTTACCTTCGATAGATAGGGTATCGAGGAATATTCCCCTTCGATTCCATCCATTCAAAGATAGAATGATTCGAGCAGTTTCCTTAATCTGAAACCAGGGTATTGAGGAATATACCCTTCTCTTTAATGGACAGATGTGGGTGTAAATCACAATCTCCCAATATATGGTTGAGATTGATTCATAACTTAAGTTTCTCCTACCATGTGTACTCCACTCAACTCATCCACCTATAGGTAAGTGACACTTGTCGCTTCAACTCACACCAACTATCCTGTTGGCAAGCCATATCTACAATACATGATATTTCCTCCTAAAGGTCTCATTCTGATAGGTTTGTTTCAGATCCCTTCCCACAATGCTCAAGGGATATCTCTGACACAATGACTCTGACTAACCACTGATCAACGATCACGATCGATTCAGATCACTGACAATGGTTCCTTGTCAACCAACACAAGGTTTACAGAGTCACAAATTTCCATTCAAAGGACTTAGTCATTTTCAGAGTCCTGCAGTACTTCAGCTTCTAGCCATCGAGGACTCAAGATGATCGTGAAGTCTCTATAGACTGTCAAACTAAGGGTTAGGCCTCGCATGGGTTGCAGGCTCATCACACCGAAAACTTATGGGGTATTCGAACAAGTAGTAGTTGTGTTCATTCATTTTTATGATTTAACCAAGCATTAGTATTCATCATCATGTTGCTTATTTTATCGCATTCAGGTCATAGATTAAGTATACAAGCAATCCCTTGGATTCAAACATTCATATATATATATATATATTGACACATGATTGTTCTATCCATAAACATTCACACAATCATTCACAATCAGTTCAATACATACAAATCACTTATCTGATAAGGAGTGATCTAATCCAACTGACTGAGATAGGATGCCTTTCCTCCTGACTTGATGCCTTGTTGTAGAGTCACTTCCTACAACACACCACCCACATTCCAAGCCATGATACAACCAAGGAAATTGACTCATCAGGGCTCCAAGTCTGTGATTATTCAAGAAGGTTATTCTCCTTCTCCTTTTGATGCAACTTAAGTCACCACTTCCTACTGAGTTCAGGGTTTCTATAGGTTTATCAGGTCGTTTCTCAACTAGATTTCCTTTGTACAAGGGAGTCCCTTCTCTTCTTAATAGTACCTCAATGACCTCCCCTTACTAGTTCTGGTTTCTGTCCAGTAAGCTCCAAGTTGCAACCCACTATTGCTCTAGTTTAGGATCCGGGTCATCTCTGTTCAGGGTGATCATCCTCAGCTTGGAAAAGCTTCCTATTTTGATCCAGAAATTTATCCTTTCCTTTCTTAATCAATGCAACCATCTTCTGTTCTTTGTTGCTTGTTCTCTCTAAGCTCTCTTCTTTTCTCCATTCATCTTTTTTTCCCCATCTCTCTTTGTGTTCTCTTGTTGCTCGCACTACCTTTTCCTGCCTCTCTCCATTCCCTCGGATTCTCTATTAAATCCCCTACAGATGTAACTTGCAATCCACCCTTTTTCAATTTGAAGGGGAAGCTTGTGGTACATTCCTGTCAGCCATTCAATTGTCCATTCTTTCCATGCATGGGCCAATTGCAGTAAGCATTACTACCCAACCACCTTTATGACCTTCTCTTTAATTTTCATGTGGTCTCTTCCATTAGTATGGTGTGTTGGTGGTGAAATCATTGTGTTTGTAAGAATATATAAGCATTTTGTGCAAGCTTCCTATTTTCTTCACTGAATATTCTTGTCTTCATTTCAATCAACCATCCCATCAGTCCTCTACTTCATCAATTTCCTTTGGTGTATCATGGCTAGTAATTATCAAGGTTGTTCCCTCTTAGTCAGCAATTTGGTTTTTATCTTAAATCAAAACACAATTACATGCCTTATATTATTAACATATAAGGTTCATTGTAACACACCCACTATCATAACTTAAAAAAAAATTGGATTAATCTCCCACAAATGAGAAATCTCCACAAACCTGCATTAGCGAGAAATACCAATCCCTGGTTCAATATCGGGTTTCGGGGTTTCCTATAACAAGGATTCGGCGCATATTCAATCCCGAAATCCCGATCTCTGTTTTCACGATATGATTAGGTCTTAATTAAACCGTCATTAATTAATTATTTTAATCGCAGGTTTAGAGTTAAATTAATTGTGTCGGCTTTCGGGGTTCGTGACCCCATAGTGCATGGACGCCTTGTCCACGAAACTCGCGATATCCCGATACCCGATGCCACCTATCCTCCGTGGACTCTTCCGTGGGCCCCATTGTCCCTTGGCTTATCGGGAAATCTCATTTCGCGATTTCACAACCCTTGTTGCTATGTTCCGGGACTCCCGATGTACCGATGCCCGATGAAGCCCTCTTGTGGAGCTTCCACCGATGGCGCTAGATGGCTGCCATGCGTCCACTGAATGGACGGTCCCAATCTTGTCGGTAAATCACAGATCGCGATTTCGTGTGGCAAGAGTTTTATGTATGCAAAAACTCCGATATGCTGAATCCCGATTCCTGTAGATCCACGGACACGCATCCCTCAAATGATGGACGGTCCAGATCACCCTTCGTTGTTTCGAGGTTTCCAATACCAACGTGCCTATGTCTTCAAAATTCCCGATTTTCCAATGGGGCCAAACGTCGATGGTTCTCGATAGTTGCCACCTGTCCCACAGATGGACGGTTCAGATTGTATTGAAAAATCGCGTATCACGATTCCATTGTGCACGAGTTGCATGACTCCGGAAATCCCGATATCCCGAACTCCGACTCTCTGGGATCTCTCGCCCCGCGTCCACGTCGATGGATGGTCCAGATCCGATCGGGAAATCGCGTTTCGCGATTTCAACATGCACGAGTCTCTTGCCTCCGGAAACCCCGATTCCCCGATCTCCGACTCTTCGGGATCTTCTGCCACGTGTCCCTATTGTTTGGATGGCTCCGATCCTATCGGGAAATCGCGGATCGCGATTTCCCATTGCAACAGTTCTACACTCCTAAATTCCCCGATGGGTGAAATCCCGATGCCTCCCAGAACACCGACACGTGTCCTGCCGAGATCAACGGCTAGGACTATTTCTCTGCACACCAGGGTGTAACTCCGGCGCAATTTCTTGAGATCTGACGGTTGTTGGGATTATGGTCTAAGATCCGACGATCCAGATCATTTCTCCTCCATGCCTCCCTTCCAGAGGCTATTCTCCGTGCAACTCCTCTCGATCCAACGGTTTACGGGATTTATGCTCCAGATCTGATGGCTCAGATTACTTCCTCGCACGCCTACCCCTGCGCCTAACCCCTGCGCAGCTTCTCCAGATCCAACGGCTGACGGGCAACTTGGACCGGGATCTAATCGGTCTAGATGGGTCTTGGGATTTACGATCCCAATTTCTCGTTGCTCACGATGATAGAGGACAAAGGAGCAAGGTATGTAACGCTTGCATTACTTTAGTCAATCTAATGGTCGTGAATGACTATGGTTCCTTCGACGAGATCTCATCTGTCGACTTGTCGCTTCTCACAACACTACTATCTTGGAACCTTAATAGAATCGTTCCTCCTCGTGCAGGGTTAATAAGGCCTGTGCATTCGAGTCCTTGTTCTGGGTTCTTGGTGAACCTTTCCAAGGAGGGAATCTCTGTGAAGAGATCCCTACCGGGGCATTCCCGGAAGTAGATAAAGGGAGACAGTTTCCTGAGAACGGTTGGGCATGATTAGATTCGTTTATCAACGTAAGTCGAGCACGGTTTCCTCAGCATTAAGCATATATCAACTCATTTATATCAAGCACCATGCGGACATTCTCATACTGAAATCATTTACAATTTCACAGTTCTTTGAGCCAATATTGACTCCTCATTATCAATTACTGCACAAACATTCTTACACAGGAAATATTTACAATTCCATAAGTCTATGAGCATATATGACAACATATAACTTTTCAAGGTGCCATATGAACAAAATACTTATCAGAAATAACTTCAGGAATGGGTACAACTGCTGAGAGGGGTGCTCGTTTCCACCCAACCGTAGGCGTAGCGACTCCTACTGGATTTACCACTAGCCACCCCCGAGCTGAGACCACGATGTCCTGAGACCTGCGTCTCTCCGTCTGCCAGTGCCCAGGAGCGAAGGTTGCAATCCTTCCTCTCTGCGATCACTCACTCTGCGTAGAATTTCCAGAGTTCCCCTCGCATCCACCCCCTTCAATCGCTTCTGCCATACGCCGTATCCTCTCGCGAGGTTGCATGTGGCACGATTACCCTTGCGCTGGTCAGTCATGATGGCTCTACGGATAGGCGGTTCACCTCCCCATCCCTCATCAAGCCATCAACCTATCGGCCTGCAAGGCATTAATTTCGGGGCTAGCGAGCCGCTTTTGGTTCTCCGGGCCAGTGGAGTCCAAATACGGTATTTAATTATTGGTGGAAGTTAACACCCCTTTTTCCAGGTGCCCTCCACCACCATCGTGGTCTCNTGAACGGACAGTCCCGATCTTGTCGGTAAATTGTGGATCGCGATTTCGTGTGGCAAGAGTTTTATGTATGCGAAAACTCCGATATGTCGAATCCCGATTCCTGTAGATCCACGGACACACGTCCCTCAAATGATGGACGGTCCGGATCACCCTTCGTTGTTTCAAGGTTTCCAATACCAACATTCCTATGTCTTCGAAATTCCCGATTTTTCTATGGGGCCAAACGCCGATGGTTCTTGATAGTTGCCACCTGTCCCACAGATGGACGGTTCAGATTGTATCAGAAAATCGCGTATCGCGATTCCATTGTGCACGAGTTGCATGAATCTGAAAATCTTGATATCCCAAACTCCGAATCTCCGGGATCTCTCGCCCCGCGTCCACGTCGATGGATGGTCCAGATCCGATCGGGAAATCGCGTTTCACAATTTCAACATCCACGAGTCTCTTGCCTCCAGGAACCCCGATTCCCCGATCTCCGACTGTTCGGGATCTTCTGCCACGTGTCCCTATTGTTTGGATGGCTTCGATCCTATCGGGAAATCACGGATCGCGATTTCCCATTGCAATAGTTCTACACTCCTAAATTCCCCGATGGGTGAAATCCCGATGCCTCCCAGAACACCGACACGTGTCCTTCCGAGATCAACGGCTAGGAATATTTCTCTGCACACCAGGGTGTAACTCCGGTGCAATTTCTCGAGATCTGACGACTGTCGGGATTATGTTCTAAGATTCGACGATCCAGATCATTTCTCCTCCATGCCTCCCTTCCAGAGGCTATTCTCGGTGCAACTCCTCCCGATCCAACGGTTTACGAGATTTCTGCTCCAGATCTGATGGCTCAGATCACTTCCTCGCACGCCTACCCCTGCGCCTAACCCCTGCGCAGGTTCTCCAGATCCAACGACTGACGGGCAACTTGGACCGGGATCTAATCGGTCTAGATGGGTCTTGGGATTTACGATCCCAATTTCTCGTTGCTCACGATGATAGAGGACAAAGGAGCAAGGTATGTAACGCCTGCGTTACTTTCGTCAATCTAATGGTCGTGAATGACTATGGTTCCTCCGAYGAGATCTCATCCRTCGACTTGTCACTTCTCACAACACTACTATCTTGGAACCTTAATAGAATCGTTCCTCCTCGTGCAGGGTTAATAAGGCCTGTGCGTTCGAGTCCTTGTTCTGGGTTCTTGGTGAACCTTTCCMAGGAGGGAATCTCTGTGAAGAGATCCCTACCGGGGCATTCCCGGAAGCAGATAAAGGGAGACAGCTTCCCGAGAACGGCTGGGCATGATTAGATTCATTTATCAACGTAAGTCGAGCACGGTTTCCTCAGTATTAAGCATATATCAACTCATTTATATCAAGCACTACGCGAACATTCTCATACTGAAATCATTTACAATTTCACAGTTCTATGAGCCAATATTGACTCCTCATTATCAATTACTGCACAAACATTCTTACACAAGAAATATTTACAATTCCATAAGTCTATGAGCATATATGACAACATATAACTTTTCAAGGTGCCATATGAACAAAATACTTATCAGAAATAACTTCAGGAATGGGTACAACTGTTGAGAGGGGTGCTCATTTCCACCCAACCGTAGGCGTAGCGACTCCTACTGGATTTACCACTAGCCACCCCCGAGCTGAAACCACGATGTCCTGAGACCTGTGTCTCTCCGTCTGCCAGTGCCCAGGAGCGAAGATTGCAATCCTTCCTCTCTGCGATCACTCACTCTGCGTAGAATTTCCAGAGTTCCCCTCGCGTCCGCCCCCTTCAATCGCTTCTGCCATACGCCTTATCCTCTCGCGAGGTTGCGTGTGGCACGATTACCCTTGCGCTGGTCAGTCATGATGTCTCTACGGATAGGCGGTTCACCTCCCCATCCCTCATCAAGCCATCAACCTGTCGGCCTGCAAGGCATTAATTTCAGGGCTAGCGAGTCGCTTTTGGTTCTCCGGGCCAGTGGAGTCCAAATACGGTATTTAATTCTTGGTGGAAGTTAACGCCCCTT
>JZKD02S1741688.1:98396-108777 GCA_000966675.3 Picea glauca | reverse complement strand
ATTTATGTCGGCTTTAGGCCATTAGTTGTAATTATACCTCCTAGTATCCTATATATACCAAGGAGACATTTTCATTTGGAATCATCTTGTACTTGAACATTTAAGTGGGGTAAAAGGAGGCTGCCCCATCGAAGAGGCTTATTATCTGAAATTATCTTTTTTTCAAGGCGTTGAGTACTTTTTCTGAGGTTTTTCTATGCTATATTGATATTTGGTTCTTAACAGTTTTCCCGTGCGTGGATCTGAAGGGTCAGGTGAGTCGTGCCCAGATCTACGGTTGAGGTCCCATTCCAGACCCCCCCCCCCGGTCCTTCTACCTTTAATGATGGGGGGGGTCCAATATGGGCGATTTTCTAGTGTGGGCCCATTTTCTATCGTGGTGCCTCCTCCTTGCCTCGCCCCCCTCCTCTTGTCACTTGTGTTCCACTAGGACTCTTGTCCACCAGTCACATCACTCGTTTCCCCCTTTTCTCATTACGACACACTCACCTTCCACTCACCCTCGTTGCATGTCATTTTTTGCTTCGCTCCCTCTTGTCTTCCCACACCTGTCCCTCTCCCTATCACGTTGTCCCATCATAGGAGACGTGTTCCCCTTTGACAAATCACATCCCACCACTGTATCTTCGTGGCCCCCAAAATATCTTCCACATTTGTCCTTTGGTCTCTCCTCATCTTACTTCCACATATAATATGTGAAATCATCCCTGTCTAGTCACCGCTCATCCGTCGCTCCCCGTCAAGTGCCCCAGTTATCGTGTCTTCCTCCACGTCTTACCATGAAGTCGTTTAGTAGATCGAGGTGGAAACATGAGAGGCCTCCACGTACCAAAGGTCTAGAGTTGACCGTGGTCATTTTCGATCCCAAGGAAGTAGTTATTGAAATGGTTGGTGGTGGGTGGACATCGTTTCCACCATAAATGGAAAGTCTAGGAGAGGACTGTCAGCTTGTCAACTCCTTCCAGGCTCATTTTGGAACACAGTGGCATCTGACCAAAGTGCACGATGGCTCAGAGACTGCATGCACAGTTTTCCAGTAAACATGCAGACATAATGCCTTCAATGCAGTAACTCAAAACTCCTGTTGGGATTTGCTCCAAGTATATGAAGGCATTTTTTCCATTTTTGTAGGGATCGATGGTTGAGCTATGCTCCCGAATTGTAAAATTTTAACGAAATTTTTGGTTCTCTAGTTATGGGTTGTATATAAGACCTCATGTTTAATGAAAGTCAGCTTCTCTCCATCTCTCCATCTCTCTGTAAGCTTTGTTTTAAGACACTCAGAATTGGCAGGTCCAATCGAGGTCAATTATGTGTGTGATGTATGTTTGATTATGACAGTGTTTTCACCAGTTTTAAATCAATCTCCTGTGTATTTTTCTTCCTCTTACCCTGAGTAACTCATTGAAATATTCAAGCGAGTTGTTACAGTAGCCACCGTGATCCAGGTATGATCACTAAGTTACTTTAACTATGTCATCCTGGCACATTTTAGTGTTTGTTCTTTCTTCTATGGACTGTTGGAAGTTTGATGCCTACATCAGACCTTTGCAATTTCTCTCTAAAGTTTTCCTCCTACTCATCCTTATTACAACTTATTGACTGAAGTTAAATCAAGACCTCACCTGCTTGTGCATAGCCTGGCCTAGGATTCTGAGTTAAAACGATATTCTTCTTGGTCTGCATCCATTCGATCACCCTTTTATATACCAATCGTGACATAAAAATGATGGGCATCGGGTTCTACTCCTGTCGCAATCCAGTAGTGACTTCTGATGCTAACAAGAAGAATGGTGACTATTGATAAACTTTCATTTGTTGGCTCTGACTTGAATATCAACCCAATGACTTCCCTAACCGAGTCTTATATGCAGTCGGTAATACCCCCGCCACAGTTCAATTATGTGGCATTGTCTCCCATGACTTCAAATTCCGATGACTTGGATCCAGTAGTTGACATGGTGATCTCTTCAGTAGGGATATTGGAGCCTGATATCCTTACCCCTGACGCGACCCTTGACATGTGTTCCTTCCGGAGCATTCTTCTTCCATCCATTGAATATCTCTTAGAAGTCGTGACTGATTTTTGTCCCTTGACATGGTGTCCTTCGAGAGAATTATCCTCTTGGAAGCCATGATAAAGAAGAGTCTATGAGCATGGTTTCTCTTCTCTGTGGAAAGATCGTTAAAAAATGAAACAAAAGCCACGAGCATAGTTTTTCTTCTCTATGGAAATCTCATTAAAAAATGAAACCTAAGCCACGAGCATAGTTTCTCTTCTATGTGGCAAGCTCATTAAAAAATGAAATAGAAGCTGTGAGCATAGTTTTTCCTCTCTGTAACAAGCTCGTTAAAAAATGAAACAAAAATATGAGGATTCAACCCAGAGCCTTGAGCATAGTTATTTTCTTGTGTCATGCTCATTAAAAAATGAAATAGTCACCTCTCCTATCAGGTCAAGTCTTTCGCCAGATATCGTAGATGTCGAGTCGAGTATTTCATTAGGTCTCATTTTTGAACCTTCATTTCATCCACCCTTATCCTTTTTCTCCATCTAGTAAATAAATTGGTGACAACGTCAAAGTCGGTGAATGAATTGAAGCTTGGGGGGCATGTCTCTAGCCTTTGATGATCATTCTGAAGTTAAGCCACTATATTTTCAAGTTGGAGGCATACCGATCTTATTCTTTTTTCCTTCTCGTGCTCGTAAATACATGAGAATGTAACCAAGTATATTTTTATCACTTTTTCAAACTTGTAAAGGTTATATGAGAAAGAAACCCCCTAGATTCTCCTTTAAGCTCTTTTCATACTCTCTAAACATGAAAAGATTGTCGAGTGATCTTGCTTCCTTTCACACTCATTAAAAGGTTTGAAAGGGCGTCTTTCGAGTGGTAGTTTATCTCTTTTTTAATCTCGTGAAACTAACATTACAAAAAAGGACAACACTGGAGTCATCTTTAAGTTCTTTTCAGACTCTCTAAACATGAAAAATCACCGAGTTTACCTTCTTTGGACTCGTTAAACAATCATACATTGAAGGGCCCATATGGGACCTAACCCTTACTTCTTCCATTTCATTAAACAAAGGAAGAAGGAATTACTAAAGGTGATTTATATTGAGCATGTGTTACCCTCCTTGAGCTCATTAAAATAAAAAGAGGTACTCGTTTATCTAGATGGGGGAAAAAATTGAAGGAAGCAAGCCAAACAGTTTTTGAAAACATCACTAGTCACTCTTATAGTCTCCCTTGAACATGGCACTTTGTCTTTGCATACATTTTAATCCACTAAACCTCTACACTGAACCAATTCTATGAGTTTCTTTACTCCTTTGGGTCACCTAACGAAAGTCACAGTATTCATTGCATCATCATGTTTTGGTCCATGTCATGTTTTTGTTGTTGTGTCTCAGTGTTCAAGGGAAGTATCTTCCTTGAGAGTCAACCATCACAAATTTCCTATTTCAATACCTGTGTCAGTCCATGTTCATTTTATCTACCAATTTACATCTCTGTGTCAGTTTCCTATTGTTGATGGGGGATACATCAAGGCCCTCCTACGATGAGTTTGTTCCTGTCGAATTCAACACATTATCCAAGAACTTGACTTAGAAACCAATTAGTACCTTGAGACCTGCATACCTCAATGGCAGGCCTCCTTGCTTCCAACAATGGGTTTACATCATTGACCCTTGATTGAGTGATTCTACGAGTGTTCGAATTCATATCATTTATTCACATTCGTTCGAATGTACTAGGGTACCTTGGGAATCATTGACATCAATGGTGATTTCCCTCACACTTTTTAACGGCTTACATTATTGACCAGTAATCAAGCGATTTATACCATGTTCGACATCAAGACATGTATCCACATGGTTAGACTCGTACTGCATCAGTATTGGTAAGAAGACCCTGGGTTGAGTGATCACTCTGATATATACTTTTCCCAAGTTGCGACGAAGTTTCTTTTGAATATTGACACATATATTGTTACATAGATCCACTTTGTATTGGTCAGTGGCTATGTCTTGTCGTCTCCTAGATCCATTGTGTATTTTTCGTGGCTATGATAAGTTCATCTCATGGGAGTATAGATCAACATTGTATCTTTGGTGGCTATACATTTTGTTAATACAATTATGGATCCGAAGTGTATCTTATGGAGTTCATACATTGCAAGTCTTTATCATCCAAGCATAGGTATGTCTGCCTTGGGTTTGAAACATGTCGTAATATTTGTTTGATGGTTGTGTGCAGATTCTATGAGATTCTCTGCATCCATACCCTTGCTCGAAAAAGTCTACAAAGTACTTCAGTCATCAGTTTCCATCTTCTAAATTCGCACTTTGGGGGGCAATCTGTTACACATCAAAACTACTCACTTCAATGATGACCCATTGTCGTCATTACTAGTGTCGCAAGTATCGCATTTTTGGTCGCAAGTGTCGCAAAAATCATACTGTCATATTTCCTATGTCGTTTCTATAACGACATCATAAGGCCACTTAAGACAGCTTCAAAGACTAGTTTTAGGAAGAGAAATCATCTGATGAAGAGTACAAAGCATTTTCCATGAAGAAAACCACTTAAAATTCAATTTTGGAGGCCAGCGCTCCCCTACCCACTATCAGGGAGTGCCAACACTCCCTATATTCTTTTGGGGAGAGCTGGGATGTTTTAGGGAAAATTTGGGAAGTTCTCCCCTAACCAATGCTCCCTAGCCTTCTTTGGGGGAGCATTGCAACGCTCTATGTACCCTTTTGAGGGAGTGTCAGGTTGTTTCAGAAGATCTTTGACTGTTGAGAAAAATCAAGGAAAAATCCCCCTCATCTCTAGATTTAGTTAGATTCAAATCAGAGGTCAAGGATGGATCTTAGGGAGGATCCACAACTGATGGAGAAATATGCTCAACCTATCCCAAGAATCTCTAAGGTGGTTGGGTCTCCCCAAGCTTATATAAGGAGGCCTTCTCATGGTGAAAAGAACATGAAGTTTTAGAGATACCAAACTTATGATCTCATGAGTGGTATACATGAAGAAATAGGAAGGCATCAAACTTATGATCTCATAAGGAAGATATCAATGAAGTTACATGCATTTTGTTGGTGGATCATTTGAGCAAAGGGTCTAGACAAAGAGAGCTTGGTGTAGGTGTTGCATCTACATCTATGGTCGTAAGCACTTTGTTTTGTTTTCATTAATATAAATATGTGTTTGGCCTATTTCCTTTAAGTTCGTGTATGTTTCATGAACTTGTTTCTTTTGATATATCTATTATGAAGCTAATCATGGTAGATTAGGAAGTATGTTTCGTTGTTGTTTCTCATTGTATTGCAGGACCTTCTGAAGAACTTGGAGATCAAGATCAGCCTAGATCGAGCAAGGACAAACGTTGGTAAAGGTATTTACCTTTCTTTCTTCTTCTTCCTTGAATAGTTTAGCTTCATGAAAAGGAATGTCAGTGTCCACATTAGCACCTTTCTGTCTTGGTTATAGGGGTCTAGTATCCAAGAGGAAATCCACTTGTCCACAAGGGGTATTTTTCTATAACACCGTTAACAAACATGAGACAACCTACCGATGATGAAATTAGGTATCAAGGCACTGAGTACATTCTTACAAGTGTGAATAAAGGATTCAAGCTCAAACACTTTAATAATCCATCGATCATGATACATTTATGTATTCCCAACTGTCGATGGCGAGAGAACCTTACACTAATGACTGCAAGCCTCTAGGTACTCTTAGGACTCTAGGTCTCGTCCCCAAAATAGATGAGTTTAATTCGATGGAAGGAGACCCACTGAACAGAGAGAATTAAGGAATATCTAATCATTCAACACGAGGTACAAAGTAGGATCTTAATGATTTGGAGGAAATCAAATGAAGAACATGTTCACAAACCAACAACCATGTGCATCTTTCACATGCTCCAGGTGCAAGTGGTACACGAAAAAGACCCTCTGAATAATAGCCAATGAGGAAAATTGCTGACAAAGGTGAGTAAGCCACCAATAAGGCTAATGAAATCCAAGACACTACACAAATCCCAATGTGTGAATATATATCTTGTCGTTGAACACAAGGGAAACCACCCAGTCAACGACCAATAATGAAATGTCGATTGTCGGGTTCAAGATTATCTACCAATGAGGAACGTAGGACCAAGGTGCACAATAGGAATACAACTTCATGTGATTCTAAGACAAACTGAGGGTATGGCCAACATGAAAAGTCAAGAGTTCTGAGGAATGGCCAACATAGTTTGATAGACATCCTTTGAACAAGAGCATGAGAGATATGGAAGACTCTGGAAGCATAGACTCAATGATGAAATCATGAGATGTAGGAGGCATCAATCAAACTCTCCATAGGTACTGGAAGAGTAACTAGTTGGTGGAATAAACTCTTTGTAACGATCTCAACTTCTTAAGGCTATGCTAAACCCAAAATTATGATGACAAGTGGACTCAAAAATTCCGTTCTCTGTTCAAAGGTTACACAACTGCTGCCAATATAAGATAATACTCCCTTCCCGCCCATATTTTGTTTTTCATAGTCAAATGAATGTTATGATACAGAGAGGAAATGAGTGTTGCAAGTAAGCAAAACTAGTTCCAGTAGTGGAACATACCTATGCTCAATGAAAGGAGGTTCATGCAGGAGATGGACACTCGGGGGAATGTTCCCTCCTAGGTATAGGGTGTCAAGTTACGAAGGATATAAACAAGGCTATACTTGGTTTAGGATGCAAAAATACTGAGGAAAATGGTTTATAACGCAAAGCGAGAACTGGAAATAGTCTCAATACTGCAAGCAAGGGCATGAGATTCAATCACAACTTAATGCCAAAAAATGTCCTTTTTCGTAATCTTAGTCTACTTGGTTTGGAAAAGGGATAAACTTGTACCAAATAGATGTCCTTTCATATCCAATTTATGAGTGTGAAAGAGACAATTTCACTCAGAAATCTTTTCTCTTTTTGAAAACGAGTCGAAAAGAGCTTAACCAAGAATCATGACCATTCAAGTCCAATTAACGAGTGTGAAAGGGACAAATTCACTCGGAAATATTTTCAATTTTTAGATGAGTAGGAATAGATCTTAAATCAAACTCATTGAGAAGTTTCTAGGTGGCATGTCATGGTGGAGGCCGAAGCTCCCGTGCTAGACTTCTTTGAAAGGTCAACATCTTACGAATAACTGACACAAGCTTTGGAAAACCCAAATATCTCCAATTTGAGGAGGATAAAGTGCTAGCATAGGTTACCTTCTCCATCATATATTAGATAATGTATCTTACTTTAAAGGTCATAGGAGGAGGCATTCGATATCCTACAAGACCATCCCAATCAAAGGGAACTTCTCTAGGACTTGAAGGGAGAATACTCGGAAAGAGTAAAATTCTCTCTTGTTTAGAAGGTGTAGTACTAGAAATGATAATGACATGGGTGAAGGATGCATCACCCTCCAAGGGAAGGGTTGGATTGACCGAAAATTGCACCGATAAAACCATTTCTTTAACCATTGGTTGAATAGGATGCATGAAAGTAAGGCCATAAGATGCATCACTCTCTAAAATAGGAGTGGTGTTGGTCGAAGATTACATCGACATGACCATTGGTTGAATAGGAGCGAGACAACAAGATCAAGATATGCATCAGTCCCTAGAGGAAGATGAGTGTCAACCAAATATTGCATCGGCATGACCATTGTATCAACCAAAGAAGAAACATAGTGTGGGGAAACCACATATGACTCAGAACCCATAGGGCCCCCAGGTGAGAACCACACTTCCGGTATCCCGATAGTAGCAGGACACAAATGAGTAAGGTGATTTCCTTCGCAAGTCCTGCAAAGGAATCTGGGCTTATGTCTGACACGTCTAGGATTCTCAATCGTATGAATGCCCCCAACATCATTTACAATGGATGGTGACATACTCTCAGCATGAATGGAAGAGGCTGGAGGTTCATCTCCCACATGATGTATAGAGGTTGGAGATGTGATATTGATATGACTCATGGCTACTATATTGATACCCCCATCATGACTAGCAACGACTGGTTGTGGGTCTTCAACATGAATTGCAGAGGTCATCAACCAATATCCAACATGACTAGTAGTGGTTGGTGATGGAACTCTAGTAATACTGACAGTGACTGGACTAGCGATGGTGGTGAGTTGTGGCATTTGAGACCAAGGTCCTAGGAAAGACTGGTTTTGAAACATTGTCGGCTAGGAAGGGTCATGGTTTACACCCTGTCCCTATCCAGAAAAGTAGTATCCTCCGTCTAATTGATTCATAAAGGTTTATACAGGCATCATCACTAAATAAAATGTCCATGAAGAGACAAAATTATGATACAGATTATTCAAGTGAGTATATATGTTGCCCCCATGTGAAGGGGTTCCATGAAGAGGGTAGCCCGAACCATAAAATTAATTCCCCTGTATGAAAGAATTGGGGATATATGTAGACCTTCCATGGGAAACATGTTCATAGGAACTTGCATGACAAACAAAGGATACATAGATGGGGTGTAATGAGTTGAATAACCACCCATTTGAGTACTAGCTGTTGATTAAGGTTGGTTGTCATTGATGTCAACCCTTGAAGAAATCCCCGTAGCACAAAGTTTTGGGTAATGGACCCAAGATTGTTTGATGTAAAGATTACTCATTATTCTCTTGTCATGGTTGATAATAAGTAAATATGGATGAACTCTAAAGTGGTCCCCTTATGGTGAAATCCCTCACGGGAAGACGTTTTGTGAGGTAAGAGAACCCATGCTTAATTGTGGAATAATGAGATGAAGGAAAATGATTTTTTTAGGTAAACTATACTAGATGGATATTTCTTGTCATTCAATTTCTGGTGGTATGTGGAACGTCACATAACTCCTCACGGTTAGAGAGTTATGGCCATGCGAAGTTGGAGACCCCAGGTTTGGGTAATGGACCCAAGTTTTTTTTATGGATAACTATATGTGTTATGATATATTTTTAGATAATACTATTCTATATGTATATTACATGTCATTCCATTTCTGGTGGTATTTGGAACGTCACATAATTCCTCACGGTTTTAGAGTTATGGCCTTACGAAGTTGGAGGACCCTCATATGTCATCTAGAAGCCCCAAAAGGACAAAGTAGTCAAAGTGGTTTAAGAGATTTTAAAAGTTAAATAATAAATTGAAGTAATGAGCATATTATAATTCAAAGTGAATACAAAATAAATTATTTCAATAATAAATTTAATGGAGAAATTAGAAGTGGGCTAACCCTAAAATAAGGAAAGTGGGGCCAAGTGACTTAGAAGATGTTTTTAAGGAAGCTACTTGGAGAGTATAAATAAGAGGCAAGGCTCTCTCATTTTAATAACACTTGAGAATATTGAATATATATAGGTCTCTAAGGTAACCAAGGATATCTAAGCTGAAATTCTGAGGGAAGGTGAAGAAAAGAAGGTCGAAATGCAAGGAAGGATAAATTCTTTTGATGGTGCTTTCTAAGGTGTTTCGGGTAAAAATGTCATAACTTATTCAGAACAAATAGAAATTCAGTGAAAACAAATGTGTTGGTTAGGGTACAGTCTGTAGTATGTTGTGTAACAGTTTTAGATCAATTAAACAAATATTTCATGAGGGGCACGCTCTACAAGGTCGCTCTCTAGAATAAGACAGAATTCAACAAGGTATGCCATTTTTACTCTAACTCCTTTTATGAGAGGTTCCAAGTAGTGACACCTGGAGGAATTGTATAAAAAACATTGGAGAACATTGTGTATCAGTTTCATATCTTCATACATTATAAGTACAAATTTATGATTACTTCAAGTTAGGGTTGTTGACTAATCCAAAACTATGCATGTGAGACTAAAGAAAAGTTTGATGAAAATACTAGTCTCTTGTTGTTGAAGTTAAGGAAGGTTTGAATGAATGTGATAATATACACCAGGTCTATTACAGAGCTACAAATCATATTTGGATGATGAAATTGATGAGGGATTTTTGTTGAGGTACATGTTGAGTACATGGTTGAGACAAGTAGTTGATGAGTTGGCACATGTTTATGGTACATGTTGATTACAGGTTATTTGGTACAGGTTGGTGCATGGTTGATGAAATTGTTTATGGTACAGATTGGTTACAAGTTGAGGTACAGGTTGATGCATGGTTTATATTTATTTGTACAGGTTTACAGTGGTATATCTCACAGTGGAAGGTTGACAATGGTTCCATCATTCTACTTCCACTTTAGGATGGCAGGATGGGGCAAGGATAGGTGGTTGTAGCCACCTTCCGATTATAGCCAGAGAACATAGGGGGTTGTAGCCTCCTTCTGGTTGTAGCCAAAGAATTGTGGAGTTCGA
>JZKD02S1741688.1:46875-57949 GCA_000966675.3 Picea glauca | reverse complement strand
TGTTTCAGCCCATCTACAAGAAGAACATCTTGGGATTTTCCTTTTCCATTACTTAAACTCACCATCCCTTTACCCTTTATTTTACCTGGAGCATCATTTCCAAAGGTTATGTTTCTTGATTTGTTTTCACTTAGAGATAGAAACTTACCTTTGTCTCCCATCATATGTTTGGAGCATCCATTGTCTATATACCAAGGGTTCGTTTGTCTTTGAGCTAACAACACTAATCCACACTTGTCACTTTCTTTCTTCTTCCAAACCTTGACATTTTCAGCATGGGAATTCAAATCTGGTTCATAGTTCCTTAAGCGACAGTCAACAAATTTATGTCCATAGTTATGATAGATGTAACATTCTGGTTCGTCGAATAAAGGATCATAACGATTGTTATTCTTAACCTGTGTCCTTTTCCCATCCATCAAGTGATTTGCAATCTGTGGTGGTTTGTTACTTGGTTGTCTCATTCTTTGTTGTGGTAGATATCTATACCTTGAATGTCTTGATTGCTCATAATTTAATTTTAAAGAACAGTTTACAAGTTTATGACCAAAGTTAGAACAAATGAAACAATATCCATAGAAAAAATGTTGGTACCTGGAAAAAGTTTTTCTTCTTTGAGGAGGTCGATTTATTTCATGCTGATAATTTCTCTGATCTACAGATTCGGTTCTGGTACTTTTTCTTTCATTCCTTCTTGGTGGCTGATTTTCTTTCTTTGTTTCTGCAAAGTGATAGTTGTCAATGTTTGAGAATTTGACAAACTTGATAGGTTCTTGGTTTCTTGGCTGACCACTACTTGATCCCTCTTCATAACCCAAACCCATTTTCAGCTTTGGATTCCTTTGCTGATTTAGAATGGTGGCTAATCCTTCTGAGGCTTTGATACTTGACAGATTCTGATGATACAAGGCTTGAAACCTCTCCAACTCTTTCCTAGTTTTCACTACTTCTTCTTCTAGAGCTTTACATCTTTCCTTCTTTTATGATAACTGTTGTTTCAGAATGTCCTCGATTTTCTTTGCCTCTTCTAATTCCACTTTTAGCAGGGAAAAGTCTTCATCAAGTTGTTTTTTGTCTTTCTCGAACTGTATCAGCAATTGTTTTTGCTTTATGTTCTTAATTCTGAGTCTATCAATCTCTTCCAGTGCATTGATCAGTTCTCCTTCCATATCAACCACAACTTCTTCTTCATTAGCCTCACTTCTTGTGCTTTTATTATCATAGTCTTCTTTGGCCATAAGTATGAAGTCATTTATTTTATCTTCAATAGAGGAGTCATTGTCTTCATCATCTGAAGGATCCTCATCATTGTTTACACAAAGACTTTTCTTCTTAAAATTATTCTATTTAAATAAATTTATGTGTTTGTGCTTCTCCTCATCATCACATGTCTGGTCATTTCTTTTGTGAGGACATTTATTTGCAAAATGACCTATCTTACCACAGTTGACATATTTGAAAGGCAGCTTACCTTTGTATTTGCCTGATCCCTTCTTCAGTCTCTTCACAAATTTTGCTTCAATTTCATCAGACTCATAATCCTCATTCTTATCTACCTTAAATGATGCTTCTCTGGAGGTGGGTTTATCTTTAACTATTCTCATTTCATATGCAGTCAATGTTCCTAGAAGTTGATCAAACTCCAAGGTTTTTAGATCATTAAGTTATTCTATAGAAGAGACCTTCGGGATGAACTTATCTAGTAGAGATCTCAAAATTTTCTAAACTAAAGAAGGTTCCTCAATTTTTTCACCAAGTGCTTTCATTGCATTTACCAATTATTCAACTCTCAGAAAGTATTTTCCAATAGTTTCATATTCTTTCATCTTCAGTTGTTCAAACTATACTCGGTAGGTTTGAAGCTTGGTGTCCTTTACCTTCTCATTACCGTCATAACTGCTAATGAGTTTGTCCCACATTTCTTCGGCAGTTCCTAGGTGCATAACTTTTACGAATTATGCTTATGCAAGACCACTCAATATAGCATTCATAGCCTTAGCATTGAAGCTAAATTCTAGCTTGTCATCCTTATTAGCTAGTACAACTGGCTTTACATAATCAATATCTACCACATCCCAGACATCTGCACCTAAAGCCATTATGTAGGTTCTCATTCTAACTTTCCAGAAGGCAAAGTTTGTTCCATTGAACATAGGAGCCTTATTAGTTGAATTTCCTTCATGACTTGACATGTTTAAGCTCTAGGATCTACCCTTAGATAAAATGGGTTGTCTCTGATACCAATTGTTGTACAACTGAGAGGGGGGGGTGAATCAGTTGTTACTGAGCTTAAACAATTATGCTTATTTTAAAATATTTGCAAAGCATTGAATGACAATCACAATAATGCAGGGATGTAAGCAATAGAACATTCGACATCATTCACACATATGAAATATACAGAGACGGATATTTCCTTAGGAAACCCATAGAGGGTAAAAACCTCTTCTTCTTTATATAATAAGTAATCTTTACATTCTATACATTATCATACTTATGAGAACCAACTCATAATGAGGCTACAACCTCTGTTTTGCAAGTTGCAACTTGTTGAGAGCACCAACTCTTTGTTTTCTCTAGCACCTACTAGAAGGAAGCACCAACTCCCTAGTTTCTCTAGCACCCACTAGAAGGAAGCACCAACTCCCTGGTTTCTCTAGCACCCACTAGAAGGAAGCACCAACTCCTTGGTTTCTCTAGCACCCACTAGAAGGAAGTAACAACTCCCTAAGTGTTCCAACACCAACTAGATGGAAGCACCAACTTCTAGTCACATAGGAACCAACTTGTATAACAAAGAACAATAGTTCTCCCTTGCACTACCCTCCCACCTTGGTTTCTCTGGATACAACCAGATGGAAGCTACAACTCCCTGTGTCCAAGCACCCACTTGAACCTCTGAGGACAATAGTCCTCCCTAGCACCTCCCTACCACCCTAAATTATAAATCTTTGCTACTGAAACTTATTACAGTGATATAATGTTCATCAATGGCTTACCAGTCTCATCATTGTTCTGCTACACTGCTCTTCTCTCCTGTATCAGTGTCTCTCTTCCTGCATCTTCTTGTGCTTTCTGATTTTCTACTCTTCTCTACAAGTGCACCTCAACCTTCTTTTACTGTCTTAGCTATGCATCTATGTTCTTTGCTTCTGCTGCGCTTTATGCTCTGCATCTTATTTTGATTCTCTAAATTATGCCTCTTCTGTGTATTTCAGCTCTTGCCCACAGCATCCATTTCCCCATGTGTGATTCCTCTCTATAGAAACGCTCATCTCTTCTTTGTTCTGCATTCTTATAGTCTTTGTGCACCTTATGCATACCATATGCGCAATGCTTCTGCATGTTCTTCATGTCGAGCGCTCTTCCTGATCATTATTGCAACTCTTCAGCTTCTCTAGATATTAAACCCATGTGTCCATCATCACTGGGTGTTATACTGAGATTCCTTAGCATGTCTACCAACTAAGACTCTTCATCTTCTCTATCACAGTCGAGCTCATCCTCTCTGTTGTAGTTACAGGCTTCAATGCTCTTCCATCTTTCAATCGCCTCCTGAACAGTCTTCATTCCACTGGAAGATGCCTTGAGACTCTTCATCTTCTTTGGCGATCACCCTGAAGTCTCTTCTAGTCCTCTGGTAGAAACAATCAATCGTTTCTAGCAATTACACTGTGAACCTCCAAAAACCGTATCAACAACTGAATCTCCACTGATAAATTAATTGTGAAGAGAAACAGTAGCCCTTCGATCATATTCTTGATTAACCTGCATCGTTGGATTATAAATGATGGGTATCACGCTTATTTCACCATTTCGCAATTCAGCATTTTGGCATTTCGGCATTCCTGTGGTTAAGAGTTATCTTGATGCTTGACTCCTCCAACTCCCGGTATCTGAAACTCCACTTGATGTGCCTATTTTTGGATTTTTGATGTTTTGCATTTCAGCACTTCGAGACTCCTATGATGAAGAGTCTCAACTCTTGACTCCTCCAACTCCCAGTATCCGAAACTCTGGTTGATGTGCTTGTTTTGATATTTTCGGTGTTTCTCATTTCATCACTTCAAGACTACTGTGATGAAGAGTATTGACTCTTGACTCCTCCAACTCTCGATATCCAAAACTCTGGTTGATGTGCTTGTTTCAGGATTTCAACGTTTCGCATTTCAGCACTTCGGGACTCCTGTGATGAAGAGTCTCGACTCTTGACTCCTCCAACTCCCGGTATATGAAACTCCGATTCATGTGACTATTTTGAGATTTCGGGGTTTCGCATTTCACAAGTTCCTGCCGTGAGTTTCTTCCTTGACTCCTCCAACTCCCGGTATCTGAAACTCCAAAATGGAGTCTTTGTTTCTAATACCCGAAATGGAATTTAGCTTCTAATCTTGCCATGCAATCATCATTGTGTTGTTGGTCATGATCTTTTCCATCAATGACAAACACACATACTCTGAACTCTGCGTGCACCTCTACACTATCTCTTTTGGTCTTCACGAGATTGCTTTGCTGCTTCTTCCCAAAATACTTATGGTGCCCGCCTGGCACATTATACCTGTACTCAAGCCATCATCATTGTTGTACTTGCCTTTAATGACAATCATATGTTTCCTATAAAAACATGCCAACACTCTTCCATCATGGAATCTCTCCAAACCTTTCTACTAGTAGCCTCCTCAAAATTTTAAGGCTCAGACTCTCAAATACTTCTCACCATCATGATGTAGCTGGAAAGATTCTCGGGAGGTTTACTCTCCCTCACTGTCTATCCAGGATTCCCCACTAAACCCTATGCCTCCCTCAAAGTATCCTGAAGCCACTTGGGATTCCTCATCTCTGTAGTGGTGTCCCATGGAGGAGACTCTCCCTGTTCAACCCCATTTTCTGAAGACTATGATCCTGAAGTAGACTCTGGAGTACTCAATCCTAAAACCTGTGGACTAGTAGCCTTGGAACCTAAACCCTATGGCCCTGTCACCTATGAACCTGTCATCAGTGAAACTAATGGCCCCGAACTCTGTGTCACTGTAGTCTATTTCGGACTCACCTGAATCTAAGGTGAATATTTCTCACCCCTCTCTATCCCTATAGACTTCCTAAAGGATCTATCCTCCTCAAATCTAACATCCCTCCTCAATACAGTCTTCCTCAAGGAAGGAAGGTATATACGGAAAGCCTTTGAAGTCTCACTGTACCTAACAAATATACTTCTCTCTGTCATGGGCTTCAACTTTGTCCTCTTCTTAGAAGGGACACATGAATAAGTGATGCACCCAAAAATACAAAAGTGCCCCACCTTAGGATTCTTCCCAGAAAAATCCTCCTCGGGAGTCATGCTCCCCATAGCCTTGTGAGGACACTTGTTCTATAGATAAATTGCAATGTAGCATGCCTCAGCCCTCGCAACCCCAACAACCCCAACAATGGCCCTGTTCTTCCTCTCAGCAACCCCATTATGTTGTGGGTTATAAGGAACATTCAACTCTCTCCTGATGCCTTCTCCTTCACAGAAGTCCATGAAATCCTTGGAGGTATACTCACCCCCATTGTCTATCCTTAGAACTCTGATTTTCTTCCCTGTCTGGTTCTCCACAAGAGATTTGAACTCTTGGAACTGAATACCTATCCTTTGGTCTTCTTGAAGAAAATCCAAGACTTCCGTGAGAATTCATCAATGAATATAGCATAATATAAACATCTAGTCAGTGATGCTGAAGACATTGGGTCACATACATCTGAATGAATAAGATCAAGGATCCTTGCTGCTCTACTGTCACTGCTAGGAAAAACAGTCTTGGTTTACTTTCCCAAAGAACACCCCTTGCACAACTATTGGTGCTCTGTACTAAAATCTGGAACTCCAGTCACCATCTCCCTCAGTACCCTCAAATCCCATGGTGACAATGTGCCATCCTCTTGTGCCATATCTCACATAGGTCACTGTTGCTGGTAGAATGAAACAATGCTCTCGCTGGCTGGAACATAATATTATACAACTTCTCATGTCTAGTCCTGATCACTTTGGCCGAAGTGATGCTAGACCCCTTAGGGAAAAGAATCACCTACCCATCATGAAACAAGACCTCATAGCCCCTCTCCTCAATAGAAGAAACTGATACTAAGTTCTTCTTCAACCTTGAAACATATAGGACCTCTCTCAACAACATGGGAGGAAAAGACTCCCTCTGAAATGATACAGTCCCGCAACCAACTTCCTTGACCACTCAGTCATCTCCAAGCACTACCTCAACTTCTCCAATATGTGTAAGGTTTGTCAAGTTCTCATGAACCCATGTCATATGGAGAGAGGCACCACTGTCAATATACCACATATCTGAATGAGTGGTCCTCATGGATAAACACACAACCAAGGAAAATTCCTTGTCAAACTTGGATAAACTCTTCCACCGCTATTGAAGTTGTTGTTTGTTTCTTCTTCTTCTTAGGACATAGACCTGCATAGTGCCCAAACTTGTGGCATGCAAAGCACTTGACTTTTCTCATGTCTTTCTTCCCTTCACCCTTGGGTTTGTTTCCTCCCTTAGGACCCTTTTTGAACTTCTTCTTGTTTTTGGTAGAAAGAGCCACATTCTCCTCATCATGACCTGTAGATGAATTTCCATGTACATAACCTCTTCAGGTCTCCTCCTAAACAAATTCATCCCAAAGACGTTCCCAATTGGGAAGCTTCTCCCTAGAAACAATGCCCTCAACAAAAACATCTCATTGTTTGGAAACTCCATTCAATGTTGTTCTCACAAGCTCACTGTCAACTATGGACTCCCCCACAGCTCCAAGCTTATATCTCACCCATGTCAACCTAGTAAGATATGTGACCACATTTTCAGCCTTGGTCATCTTTATGCTCTTCAGTTTTTTCCCTCAAAACCATCTTTCGGTTTTCATTTGTACTCTGGTACAATT
Source organism: Picea glauca (assembly GCA_000966675.3). NCBI lineage: Eukaryota > Viridiplantae > Streptophyta > Pinopsida > Pinales > Pinaceae > Picea > Picea glauca. The sequence continues at coordinate 51,022 of JZKD02S1741688.1, read as the reverse complement.
TAGTGAAAGACTCCCACATGTCATAAGCATTTGCCTTCCCCGTCAAGTGAGGAATCAAATGATCCTTGATGGAATCAAGAATAATCCTCTTAGCCTTGATACTCTTCTTAGTGTAAGCTACAAGAAGAGTAGCATCAGTATGTACCACCACAGGATGTGTTGCGGTATTTTCCACAATTTCCCACAACTCATTTTCTTGCAACAACAAGATCGTCCTCTCCTTACAAGCACCAAAGTTTGTTGCCCCATCAAGTCTGTCCTCAAATCTCAAACCTATAGCCATTGACCCCTTTCTTATGAAAATGAAAAATTCAAAATTATGTTCAGTGAAGTGACTGTTGTCCCAACTTTGTGAATTGGTGAAATATTTTTGCTTCTTTCAACTCAACTCTGATACCATGTAAAATTTCAAACCCCAACCCAGTTTCAGTCTCATTGATTATTCATCCAATGTTTAATGCCCAAACCCGTATTTATTAAAACCAATTAAAATTAGTAGAAAATAAATTTCAAAACTGAAACATGAGGATTCTGAACATCATTTTCAACAAAGAAATAAAAATATCAACAACACATAAACTCAGAAAAATTAACACAGTGATTTTTGGTCTAATAGCGACCCTGGAAAAACCCACAAGGGTAAAACTAGTGAGAGAGGGATTTTTATTATTTGGGAGATTCAGACAAATTATGTTACAGCATATTCATCTTCATAAATTTAAATGACAAACTTATCTCGATAACCGTGCAAAGTCTTCACACGGGAAAATGAGCAAAACTCCTCAAAACTCTTTCCATAATTTTCTGCAATAAATTACAGGTCTACTCCTCGATTTATGTGCCTTGAAATGGTTGTACGAATGCCTTGAAATATGTGCCAACAACAAAAACAACTTTCTGGTTGTATTAATGGTTGGACGACCTCCTTGAAAACCATACCAAACTTTCCAGAAAACTCATACAACAACCTGCCTCAATTTCTATGCCACGAAGTGACTATACGGACTATAAAAATATGTACGGTACGACCTGTGTAAGGCCAACTGTCCCTCCTTAAAAATTGTGCAAAAAATATTGTTGTACGGACTGAGAAATCCGTATTGTACGGACAAAATTAAATTTTGTTTTTGTTCCTCGATTTCTATGCCCACAAGTGACTGTACGGACCTCGAAATTCGTATTGTATGAGCTTCTGTAAATGTTGTCCTTGCTGCCTCAATTTCAGTGCTAGTCTTATGCCTTGGAATGCATGCCCTAACTCTCATAAATAGCCTCTTTCCTTCAAATCAAAAATTCTCTCTCTAAAATGTCTCAACAACCCAACAATGGGTGCACCCTCCTTACCCTAATCGACCTCATGACGAAAGGTGAAGAGTCTCTTCATCCAACGGTGGAGATTAGATGAGATCAACAGTGGAAATTAAATCACTTTATCCACCCACTTTCCCTAAGTCTCAAAAATCCACCTTTTAATTTGCATCTCACAAATTAAATGACTAGGGTCCACATTAGGCACCTTCTCACCCCTTAGGTGCCTAGGTGATGAGAAACACTTGCCTAGGTACTTTTTTTAATTTAATTTTTAACATATGGTTTGTTTCAGAGTACCTACATTCAACGGTTTTCCCTATGTTATATCTCTTTGATATATGTCTGGGGTCGATAGTATTACTCGACCCAATATCTCAGGTCACTTGTTGGATTACTGAGAGGGGGGTGAATCAGTAATAGAGAAATTCAATCCTTTGTTAACCACAATATGAAAGTGTTATATCAATGTAGTGTTATCATCCAATAGTTGTAGAGTAAATAAACAATGAATAAATGAGGAATCATACACATACACAGTATACCAGTGTTTTTATGTGGAAACCCAAAGTAGGAGAAAACCACATAATGTTTTTTTTTATAAGTCTTTAATAATTACATTCATTGGAAGCACCAACTTCCTTTGTTTTCCAGGTGCAACTGGAAGGAGTCTCCAACCCCCTAATTTTTCAAGCTACAACCTGAGGGAAGCTCCAATTCCCCAATTCTATGGATACAACTAGAAGGAGGACACAACCCCCTATGTTATCCAGCTACAACCGGAAGGTGGCTACAACCACATGTCCTTGCCCCGTCCAACCGCCCTGATGTAGAATTACAATGATGGAACCACTATCACACTATCATTATGAGATATATTGTTGAAAACCTATACCAATTAACCTATAATCAATTTGTAATCACTTGTACCAATAACCTGTGCCAACATGTATCATAAATCAACCTGTACCATAAACAAATGCATCAACCATGCATCAAACTTGTACAAATAACATATCACAATAACATGTCCAAACAACATGTAATCAACATGTACCATAAACAAGTTCATCAACCATGCACCAACCTGTACCTGAACCTATACCATCAATGATTGTATCAACCATGCACTAAATATGTACCAATCATGCATCAAATACACATAAACTATGACTCTTCAACATGTACCAACATCATCAACTATACACCTCATGTATGTGCCAATTTTATGCACATCAATTTCATCATCCAAATCTGATTTGTAACTTTGTAATAGACCTAGTGTATAAGATCACATACCTGCAAACCTTTCTTAACTTTAACAATAAGAGACTAGCATTTTCATCAAACTTTACTTTAGTCTCACGTGACTAATTTTGGATTAGTCAACAACCCTAACTTGAAATAATCATAACTATGTACCTTTAATGAATAAATATCTAAAAATGGTACACAATTTTCTTCGATGTATTTTATGCAATTCCTCCATACTACACTACTTGGAACCTATCAGAAAATGAGTTATAGAAACAATGGCATACCTTGTTGAATTTTGGCTTATTATAGAGAGCGAACTTGTAGAGAATTCCCCGTATGGAATATTTGTTGTATGGATATAAAATGTGTACAAAGAATACTAAATATTGTACTCTAACCAATACATTTGGTCTTACTGAATTTGGATCTGTTATGAAGAATTTATGACATTTTTATCCAAAACACCTGTTTTTAGACTAGTTTCGGGACTAACCCGAACCCTATTTTCCACGGCGTGTAAATCCAAAAATACAACGACCCACAAGCTGAAATTTTTATCACAACTACTTGGATATGTTTCCTCAATGACCTCCCAATTTCATAATCTGAATCATTCTAGAAAAAAAGTTATTTCAAAAATGGTGATATGACCTGTAAATAACATACCTTAGAAAGCATCATCAAAAGAATTTATCCTCCCTTGAATTTCAGCCTTCTTTACTTCACCTTTCCTCTAAAATTCGTCTTAGATATCCTTTGGTTACCTCAGTCACCTATATATATTCAATATTCTCAAGTGTGATTAAAATGAGAGAACCTTGCATCTTATTTATACTTTCATGTAGCTTCCTCAAGAGGTTGCCTTTTAACCATCTTAACCCACTTTCATTATTTTAGGGTTAACCCACTTCTAACCACTTGTCAATTTAGTAATTTATCCATTAAATTTATTATTTAAATAATTTATTTTGTATTCACTTTGACTTATATTACACTCATCACTTCACTTTATTATTTACCTTTTAAAATCTCTTAAACCACTTTGACTACTTTGACCTTTTGGGGCTTCTAGATGACTCATGAGGGTTCTCCAGATTCACATGTCCATAATTGTCTAACCGTGAGAAGTTATGTGATGTTCCACATACCACTGAAAATGGAAATACATGTACTATCCATATAGAATATTCTTACCTACAAATATATCAAAACTCATACCATTATCCATCCAATAAACTTGGGTCCATTACCCAAACCTTTCTCCAACTTCACATGGCCATAACTCTCTAACCATGAGGAGTTATTGTTGTATCATGTTGTCATTGATGCTAATGGTTTGATTATTTGGGAGATTGTTGGATCATGTGTCATTGATGCAAATGGTTTGATTGATTGATGATTAATGAACAATGTATATGTATTGTCCTTGATGAGAATGATAGATGTCAAAGTGGAAACCAATTGATAAAATATGGATCATTGATATGATGCATAGATGAATATGGATCAATGAGTTGTCATTGATACATGATGATGCATAGTTTGTTTGATGAAAATATGACTCATTATTGTCTTATCATGA
>JZKD02S1741677.1:104099-115742 GCA_000966675.3 Picea glauca | reverse complement strand
TTATAATATATATATATTACATTTTTCAAAATTTTAAATAAAATTTATATTATAATAAATATATAATAAAATGTTTATAAAATTTTAATTTAAATAAAAATAACATTGTAAAGAACAATTTTACAATTTTTTCCTTTTGAATATGGAGAGTCGTACCAATAAAATAAAAGGTTAAGGAAAATAACACTAATTGGACCACTAACCTTATGCAATATTCAAAGTTACAATTGTAGCTTTATGATTTTTTAATAATTACCGTACCTCACAAATAACCTTTCTTGACCAACTGTATATGAATTGTTTGATTGAAAACAATAATGGTTGAGTAAATTGCTCTTTATTTGTAAAATTAAGATAATATATGTAATTTTTCTAAATATATTGTCAAACAAATCATTATAAATATATTTTTAAATAATTAACAATTTCATAAAATAAAATAAAAATAAGTTAAAAAAATAAATGTTATCTTAGTCATGATTTTAATTAGCATTATGTAATATCCATGATTCAAATTATTAATTATTTCTTTGCGAAAATGATATGAAACATTTACAATAGTTTGCTCAATCAGGAATATTATCAAACAAATGGAAAACAGACATAAATAGAGAAGAATAATATGGCATCTTATTATGAATGGGAACAACAATACAAATATCTTTAGTGGTTGTAAAAACAACAGAACAAGACTAGGAATGTGAACTATTGGTTGTAGCTACACAAAATGCTAAAATAACACAAGGAAACCTGGTATGATGCCAACATAGAAACCAAGGCTCTCCAAGCCTCCCACAACTCTTCTCCAGTATACTTCAATATATTCACAAAATACCACAAGAGAAAGACTCCAAATGAACTTTCTTTTGTCTAGCTAGGGTGGGTATTGCACCACCAAAACTAAACCTGCACTGGAAGGGTTTTTCCCAAAACTCAAACGAAACTACTGGCTACAAGAGCACTCAAATAAGATATCAAATCATAATTCCCAAAGAGGTAGGCTCCCCTTATATTTATTCTTCTTCTCTGATTCTTCTAGATCTTCCTTCTTGACCAAATCAAACCCTCACTTGATTAAAATATAATTATTTATTTTATTTAATATCTCTTTAGAGTTTGATACTTTGACTCCCCTTTTTCTTTGTTGATTATAGCCTACATGAGTTGTGTAAGATAATGATTCATCAATTGGAGGAGGACATTATAGTCCTCCCTTCCCAAAATTGCTTGTCCTCAAGCAATGATAGATTAGGGTGTTGTAAAATATGTTCACCTTCCCAAGTAGCATCTTTTATAGGCAATCCCTTCCATATGACCAAGCACTCTCGAATAACTTTGCATCTCAATATATGTTCTCGTACATCCATAATCCTTTTAGGTGCCAAAATCAATTGTCCTTCCTCATCTAATGGAAAAAGATCTATCGAAGCAGTGACATGTTGGCCCAATGCCTTTTTTAGGCATGACACATTGAATGTGTTGTGGATTATACTTCCCTCTGGTAGCTCCAACTCATATGCCACCTCTCCAAATCTCTTTATCACTCTGTAGGGTCCGTAAAAATGAGGTGTCAACTTCTTTGCGCCACTCTTCTTCAGTGAAGATTGTCGGTAAGGTTGTAGCCTAAGAAGGACTAGGTCCCCAACCTCAAAACTGCGCTCCACCTGATGCCTATCTACATATACCTTCTATTGGTTCTAAGAAACCTGCAAACTTTCCTTTAGGATCCTCAAGATGTCCTGACTTTCCTGCAACTAGTCTTTGGCCTTGGGATCCCTGCCCTAAACAAATGACCAATCTACAAATTATGGGGCATCATAGCCATACAATGCCCTGAATGGACTCATCTCAACGGACATGTGATGAGTGGTGTTGTAAAAGTTCTCCCTGAGATGCAACCATTTCATCCATGCTCATTGTTTTCATGAGACATAGTTCCTCAGGTACCCTTCTACCAATTTGTTCACTATCTTAGTATGTTCGTCTGTATGGGGATGATAGCTAGTACTAGGTGTCAACTATGTTCCAGATAACCTGAATAGATCCTTCCAAAACTCACTGAGAAACATGCTATCTCGATCATTAACTATGTTCCTCAGAAGACCATGGAGTCTGAACACTTCTTTGAAGAAGAGATATACCACCTAAGATCAGTGATGATTTTAAGGATGGAAATTTATTTTAAAATGTAGAAACCTTGGCGAATCTTACTAATCCTTCATATTCCAACTATAAAATGTTGGCGATATTTTTGTAAAAATATTCAAATTTCTAATAATTTTATATAGTTTGTGGTGCAAAGACGTCTTGCCGCACGTCCCGCTCCCACCAGGACCTTCTTCACACAGGCCCGAAGAGTCAAAGGACTCTTCCAACTCCGCTCGGGAGTTCTCAATACCCACAACTAACTCCTCGACGATCTCCCCTGTGCTTGTCGGGAAATCGGCCTTCGCTATTTAGCGAATCCTGTTGACACAATTCTCGTGCAAATCAAAACCCCGAACCCCGATGGGTCAACAGTCAACACTTCTGTTTATCGGAGATTTCCCTATCGGGGAATCGGCACATGCAATGTCGTGATTCACTTACACTATGAATCCATGAACCCCGAACTCCGATATGCTGATATGCGATGGCACGTGTGGATTTGACACCTCCACCTCTTCCTTCTATCGGCACTTCGATCCCCAATATGCCGATGTGCTTCCACCTGTACTCCACTAGCAACCGTGGTCCCACATGCCACGTCACTTCGGGATTTCGCGGATCGCGAATCTGCGATGCAAGAATTCCTTGACGTCGAGAACCCCGATTCTCCGAATCCCGATTCCCCAAACCCTGAATCCAAGGGATCCTTTGACGCGTGTCCCACAAATCGACGGTTGTGATTATATTGAGGAATCGCAGGTCGCGATTTCACCAGTCGTAATTCTTTTGCATCGCAAAACCCCGAACCCCGATTTTACGATGCCACCTATCAACACCTCATGGTGAGGTCTAACGCCTTGACACCTGTCTCCCACTCGTGCTATCGGGAAATTGTGATTCGGGAATTCGTGTTTCCTGATGCACAAGGTCACAGTCCTTGCAAAACCCCGAACCCCGACTCCTCAGGATCTTGCGCCACGTGTCCCCGTTCTGATCGACGGCTCCAGTTGATTCAGGAAATTGCCGATCGCGATTTCAACGAGTTCAAAACTCTCACCTCCGTGAACCCCGAATTGCCGAATCCCGACCTCCCGAGATCCGATACCACGTGTCCTTCCCCAATCAACGGTTGAGATTCTATCGGGAAATCGCCGATCATGATTTCAAAGAGTATGAAACTCTTGCCTCCGGGAAACCCGATATGTCAAGTCCCGATGGCTCTTGGTTCACCCCTTGTGATTAAGGGTTAACTTCTGCGCACTTCTCCACGATCTAACGATCAGCGGGATTTCGCGATTCTATCTTACGAATCCGGGCCGTTGATTCTCCTCCTTGGAGATTTATTATGTTCCGAAGTTCCCTTCTGTGTGAACTTCATCCTGGGTCTATCCCACGATCCCACAACGAAACTATCCCTCCCGAGCTTACTCACTCGGATTGCTTCAAAGGAAGATCTTTGGTCTCCACCCTCCTTGCAGTTACGACCTCGTACATAAAATCACTTGGCTTCTTGAGTTTTCTTCTTGAATCCTCAAAAGACTCGTTTGACCTCTGCACTCTCCTTGCGAAGTCCTGCGCGCAAAGTGCTATCTGTCCTGAGATTCTCCTGTAGCTTCGACCTCTACAAAAGCTCGACGCTTCTTCTCTTTCTCCCACAGATGGAGAATACAATGTCTCCTAGCAGTCCTCCAACTCAAGCGATCTATTGCTGAGTGCTCTGGGTATTCAGTAACCCAGTAAAAGTCCCCTCGGTGGACCTTCACGCGGATGATAGAACTCAATGAGTTCCTTCCTCCTGTGCTATCTGCACACTCCCTCAACGCCCTCCTGGCGGAGTATCTCTGCCACAGAACACACAATAGTTACGCTTTCTCCTTGCAATTTCACACTTCGCTCGATGTCCTCCAGAAGTAGCTCCTCAGAATCCTCAATAGAATTATGGTCTTTCTGAACTCACAGCAGAGTTCTTTCCTTACACACACTCGATACCCTCTTGGTAGAGCTCCTACAGAACTCCTCAGAGGTTCTATCCACAACAGCGTCTCAGCTACACTGCCTTGACTCTTGAGGTGTTCAGTAACCCCAAAAGTCTTCCTCTTTGCGAGGTGATGACTTCAGTCCTGTGCCTCAACACGTCTCTTTCTGGATCCTCAGAGTTCAGAAGTGCTCCTCTGTGCACCGGTATTCAGAGTCTCAACACTTTGTCACGCCCTCATGGCATGAAACCTCAAAGACTTCTCAAACCTGAAATCAAACACACTCCCTGCAATGGCATAATCATAATACACAAATGCAACATATAATAAACACACACACAGACATGCACATAATGACAGAAAATGCAGGAAAAACTGCTCTGTATTAATAATGGCAAATGCCTGTATATTTTACAAGTTGTTCCTCGAGCTCTCTCTCGGCTCTCTCTTCTGCTCCACATGCATACCTTGTTTCAAAATGAGATCTGAATATCTCTTTTACCTGAGGGGCTCTTAGCGCTTCCCTCCAGGATTTACCTACCCTATTGATTTACAATCAATGACTGTCTAGTCCAGCGTATGGATCTAGATCTCAGCCAATCTACAATAAATGCCTATCTTATCTACATCCTGCGCAAAGGCATATCTTTCCTGGCTCAACAGCCTAAGCCATTTAATTACATTCAATACAAACATGAATGAGGCTGCGCCTCCTTTTCAGCACATGAATGCATGCGCGTTGATGTGGCTGGTTGGCTGCATTGGAGAGATGCTCCTGCATCAATTTGTATAACATTTTGGCAATTTTTAAGATAAAATAATTTTATCCTATAGAATTTGGACGAATCATTTTTAGAATACCGAATCGGTTTTTGGGAAAAACCATGGAAAATTAGCCCATGAGCGAAATTTAGCCCCTAAAATCATCCATGCCTAAGATGCATTGTATATTGAAGGAATGGAAAACAAATGTACATATTTGGTCAACATGTCTACCACCGCATAAATACAATCCATGCCCTAGACTTTTGGTAACCCTATAATGAAATCCATATAAATGCTCTCCCATTTCCTCTCTGGAATAGGTAATGGATTGAGTAAACCTGTTGGGTGTGTCATTTCTAATTTGTTCTTCTGAAAAGTCCTACACTCCCTCACGTACCGTAGTACATCATCCTTGATACCCTTCCATGATAATCTCTCTCTCACCTGTGTATAAGTCTTCAAGTACCCTGGGTGGTTGGCTAAAGGGGCATCATGAACTGCCCTCAATATCTTAACGTTGAGCATGGATTCAGGGATACGATATATCCTCTCCTTGTAGTAGATGATATCATCCACTAATATATATCTATCATCCTGGTTGGTACCTTCCATCGACTCACAGGCGAATGTATTTTCGAAATATTCCACTAAGAGGGTAGACTTCCAATGTGTTGAGACCTCAACAAGGGAAAAGACTGAAGGCCTCCTGGAAAGGGCATCGACAACTACATTATTATTTCCCTTAACATATTCAATATCAAAGTCATAGGCTTGTAACTTACTCACCCACTTATGTTGTCTTTCGATCAAATACTTTTTCTTCAGAAAGTATTTCAAGTTGTTGTGGCTGGTCCTCACTACAAAACATCCTCCCACTAGGTACTATCATAATTTCGCTAGTGCATGCATAATAGCCAACATCTCCTTATCATAGATGGAGTAGAGCCTTTCTGGTTCTCTCAACTTCTTTCTCTCAAAATCTATGGGATGGCAGTTTTTAATCGGTAGTGCTCCTATCCCTTCTCTAGATACATCACACTCTAGTACAAATGGATTAGAGAAATTTGGAAGTGCTAGTACTGGGAAAGTGCTCATTACCTTCTTCATTTAGTCAAATGTTGCTTGTGCTTCCTCATCCCACCTAAATGCTCAATTTTTGGTCATATCTGTCAGTGGTGCCCCAAGTTGTGAAAACCCTTTAACAAATCGTCTATAATAGATGCATATCCTGAAGAATCCTCACAACTTTGTGATCGACCTGGGAGTGGGCCAATCTAAGATCATCTGGATCTTTTCTTGATGCACCTTCACTCCCTCAACACCTATTATGTTCCCTAATTATAGGATCTTTGGCAATCCAAATTCACACTTTGCCTTCTTGGAAAAAAACGATTGTTCCTCCATAATGTTGAGAATATCATCCACATGCCCCAAATGTTCCCTCCACATATTATTGGAGATTAGAAGATTATCAAAGAAAAACAATAGGAACCTTCTCAATTGTTTGTTGAAGATATGGTTCATACATGACTGGAAGGTAGTTGGTGCATTAGTCAACCCAAATGGCATGACAACAAATTCATAGTGACTATAGTGACATCGATTTTTTTTTTGATGTAATCATCTCTCACCCTGATCTAGTGGTATCCTGATCAAAGATCATTCTTCGAAAAATATACTTCTCGATGTATCTCATCTATCAGCTCATCAATTCTTGGTATCGGTTATATGATATTAATAGTATTATTGTTTAGATCCTTGTAGTCAATGCACATTATCCATGTTCCATCCTTCTTTTTCACCAATACTACTGAAGAAGCAAATGGACTAGAGTTAGGTCGAATGTATCCCATCTCCAACAACTCTTGTATGGTCTTTTCTATATCATCCTTCAACTTCTTTGGGTGTATGTATGGTGTAGTAATCACTATCATGACCCCTTCCTCTAATTCAATGACATGTTCGAATCCTCGGTATGGTGGTCTTCTTGCTGGTAGTGCCTCAAATACCTTATTATGTTTACCTAGTAACTCATGTATGTTTGCATGGTAATGCTGACAATCCTGGGATGGATTCTACGTTGTGACCAAACACTCTGATGTGCATTCCACATCTCTCTATCTAAAGAGATCCTCCATGCATTTGTTGATCCATATGGATCTCAGTGGCCATCCACCTCTTCGAATGAATCACCATTTTGAGCCTGTGGTTTTGATAAACCATGATATTCACCCTTTTGATGTGGAATGGAATGTTATTTCATGTTCATTTGTTAATTACAAACATCATTTAATGAATTCCTAGTGGTCTTATGCACATTCCTACAACATAGCATTAATGCATCAAATCCCATTAGAATTACACAGTTAAGCACGCCCAGGCTAGAGTAGTATTGGGATGGGTGATCGCCCGGGAAGTCCTAGTGTTTTACATTCCTATGGAATTTTATAAACTTAGTCCAATTTATCCCACATGCATCATGGGAATTTTTCTCCTCTCACTTTCTCATATATAATTGAGGTGAAGGAAGCCCTTTAAGCATGCAATGTAGTGTGATGTAAAGCTTATTTTGAATGAAGCATAGATAATATCTCTTTATTTTTAGAGATAAGCTACCCCATTTTTCCAGTTTGTGTTCTATAGTGTTTTTCTATCTTATTCAGTAATAGAAGTTGGGTTTCCCCACTGTAATTTTGTGTTATATTGTATATTTTTGTGTATTTCATTGTTATATATCGATTATATTTCTTCCTTCATGTTGTTCTCAAAATAATCTGGATCAGTGGTATCAAAGCAGTCTGCTAGAGAGTCCCCAACAAGGTCAGGGTATAGAGATTTGGGTCTCGAGATAGTTTTTCTTGAGGACAACCATTCTCACTAGCCCAAAAAACCTCCCATGACATAAGAAAAGAGAGATGACAGAGCAAGAGATCCTTTCAAGAAGTTTCTCGAGGAATTCCTCACGTGACAAAGAAACGATATGATGGAAAACTTCACTTATATCCTTCGAAGACTACCAATGGCGATAGCCGAGGCATCTTCAACAAGCAACCATTTTGCAAGTGCGACACCCTTCAAGGTACAAGTCAATTTTGATATCCCCTTATTTGAAGGCCAGATATATGCAGATGGTCTAGAAAAATGGTTGAATTTTCTAGAAGGTTATTACTCTGTCCAAATTTTTTTCGACAGTGAAAATATCACCTTTGTGCTCCTTAAATCCCTTACCCATGTCATATCTTGGTGGGAAGGTTACTCGGAGAGGTGCACTGCAGATGAATCTACACTATTTCAGAGAGAACCCACTTGTGTAACGACCCTACTTAAATAGATGTATAGGATTATTAATTATAATTAATTTAATAATCCAACTGTCCTAAAAAGTTAGCTAAACAATAATTATTTCTTAAATAATATCAACTAATTAATTATTATTTATTACTTGTTCATGTCTGTCAAGGATTAATTAATAATCATTAATTAATTGAGTAAAGAATTAAAGGGGTTAATAAGTTTAATTTGTTAAAGTCTTACATATTCGGGAAGGGATAGGACATTAAATATAAGGATAAGATATTAATAAGGGATAAGATAAGATAATAAATACGAAAGGATAAAATAATAAATAATTGGATAAGGGGCATTAACTATGTAGAGGTAAGGAAGTAAATGGGATGAAAGGGCAGTGAAGGAGGGATATGAGCGGAGGAGGCTTACGGATTTGGGGATTATCATTCTACGGGGGTGTTTGGGAGGGTTCTCTATGGGATTTGCATAGGAGTTGAGTTCTGTAGTCGGGAAGGTTTAGTACAGGGGGCACCAGTTTGCTGGAGGTTTTGGGCACGGGGGCCAGGATATCCATATGATATCCTGGAGCTAGGAAGTTGTCCTAGTTGGCAGGGTGGAACAAGGTTTGGACAGTGTTTGACACAGTTCAACAACGAACAACAAGACAAGTGGAGGGTTAGCATCAGACCAAGGTATGTTAATTTATGTATTTATTTTATGCAATTTAAGGAATATTATGTGTTATGAGGCTGTCCGTAAGCTATTATGTTTAGCTCAATAAATTTTATATGTTCTGGTGATTAATTTAATTGCGCGATTGAAATTATTTATATCAAAATTTTTATTTACAAGCCACTACATATGGTATCGGAGCTTTTTGTTTGAAATATGGGCCTGAGGGCCAAAGCTCCAAGCTCTAGCTCCAGTCCCACCTAACCTGCAAACCAAACACACTATTATTTTGATTTTTTTTGTTTACTAAAATTTTTATATTTTTTTTTTGTGTGTGTTAGTTTATTTTCTATTATTATTTTAAGTGTAAAAATAATTTAGTGTAAAAAAAAATATATAATTTAGGTCAATTTAGTTTAAATTAATTTAAAGTTAATTTAGGTTAAATTAGTGTAATAATAATTTTAAATTAATTGTTTTATTGAGTGTAAAGTTAATCTACATTAAAGTTAATTAATGATGTTAGGGATTAGATTAAATTTGGGTTAGATTAAAATTTTGTTGGAGCGGATGGGTTTTGAACGCACGACCACCCACTAAGCGAAGCGCCTTAAGAAGAGAACTAACACCAACGCGCCCTCATAGGTCTTTACAAATAAATTCTTATACTTATTTAGATTAATGGTAACACTATAGGGATTAGAGTGGTATTATTATTAGGAAGATACAATATGAAGATTAAGACTAACTGCCTTATTACCTAACCTAGTGATCCAGAGCCAGCTAACTGAGTTGAATCATAATTAGTGAATGCACTGGAAATCAAGGTAAAGGATTATTTAGCATTGTTGATCTTTGTATCCCAAGTATAAACTCTAATTGTCCAAGCGTCAGGCTCACAAGACCGTGCACACAATTCGTCGAACCGAGCACCAAGTCCCTCCACTCCATTCCAACAGTCAAAGTCAACGCTAAATCCCAATGCAACATTCAACAATGCCAACTCTAGGCACTAGGGAAGAGCTCAAGAGTCAAGCATTGGAGGATATTTAGTTATAAGCGAAGAGTTAAAAAGGACTTTGTCTAGGACAAGTGAGAAGGAGGCAACATATGCACTAGGAGAGTAACCATAGGAATTGGCGAGTATTGCACAAGGCTAGTGTAGCTATAGGGAAAGGGAACCAATAGTTTTTTTTATAGGGGCGAAGAAATCAAGCTTAGACGCTTAATCCTAACCCTAACCTAGCCAATCCCCTAAAGGAGTAATGTCTGTTTACAGACAAGTAAAGAAAACTTATGCCTAACTTTGTTTCTAGTTTGAGTAGCACCAATTTGAAATGTCCTTGAACTCACCCTGACAACTTTGGTTGATGCAGGTTAAAGCATACAGGATGGTTAGGACTCGAGGGATTCGAGGCAGGGGAGTGTCGTCACAAGTGTTTCCAACACCACCAGCGCCACCACCACCATCGCCCGAACTAGCTCTCATACTGCGCTCGTTGGAGGCCATAAATGAAACTTTAAAAGGGTGACAACTGGTAGGGACTGAAGTGGAACCCCCACCGTCTGGAACGGGTAATCCAGAAGAATCAAGGGACTCAGGGGGACGACCTCCAACTTAAGAAATCATGCGAGAATTGTAGAAGATCAAACTTCCGGAGTTTTTCGGGGGTCGCACCAGTGAACGCGCAGAAGCATGGTTAGAAGGCATGACAAGGTGTTTTTCCTTAAGGGACTATGTGTCCAACTCAAAGGCGAAGATTGCAATTTTTCAGTTAAGAGACAGTGCCTTGAACTGGTGGGGAAACCTGGAAAGACAACTGCATCTTAATCTATACACTGTATCTTGGGATCTTTTCGAGGAGAGGTTCTGAAGGAAATATCTACCAGCATACTATGAGGAACAAAAGGTAGGGGAATTTCATGCCTTAGTATAGGGAAACAAAACTGTAGAAGAATATGAGATCAGATTTATGGAACTGGTCAAGTATGTTTCGTATATGGATAATGACCAACGACAGGTAGAGCTCTTCATCTATGGATTGAACCCTAAGATAAGAGATATGGTGCAGATGTTGAAACTGTCTTTAGTAGCGGAGGCGGTGGAAAATGTGCGTTATGTGGAAGAACACATGAACTTAACCGGGGGTACAAGACCGACATTTTCACATCGCCCTAGATTCATAGGAAAGGCCTCGAGGACATTTCCTAGGGGATGGGGCTCAAGACAATCACCATATGGTAACATAGTCGCTCCAAGGACAGTAGCTGCAGGGATTTCAATGGCAGCGAGTCCAGCATCTCGTTCATTGCCAACGACGCCGACAGGTCCACAACCTTCTCAGGGAACAACAAGTAGGGGCAAGGGTTCCAGGGGAAGGAACTCATTTCAGAGACAGTCACATAATAGTGCACAGGTTCAATATCGTGTTACCTATTGGGGGTGAGGAGGACCCCATTACCAACGTGACTGCCCAGAGTTACAATCAGGGTTTGTGCATAGGGAAGGAAAGGCACCGATGGGGAGATCAGGTAGCAGCCACCATATTTATGCAGTGGTTAATAACTGTCAGGACGAACATCAATCCACGGTGGTGGAGTCATCAGGTATGCTAAATCATATTAATGTTAATATTTTGTTTGATTCTAGTGTGATGGATAGTTTCATTTCACCATCTTCATTAGAAAAGAGTGGGTTGGCATCCTACGAGCACGATGACTTTAAACAAGTCGAGATGGCTTCGGGGGAAAAACAAGTAGTAGGACCTAGTGTCGATAATTGTATAGTAGACCT
>JZKD02S1741677.1:40718-51920 GCA_000966675.3 Picea glauca | reverse complement strand
GTCAATCACATCATAATCAAATATATAAGGTCTAACATCAAAAAGGGTCCAGATCACTTGCGAGCAAGTGTCCTCAAGAATAAGTGTCCTCGGTGCGCCAGAGCGGGATGTTACAATTTCTACCTTTAAACATTCTGATGAACCCTTGGGTTTACCATTACTCCTTGTGGATCATAAATTTCCACTCACCAAATTCATACAAATTGAACTTTTTGTCACTTGCACAAACCTATATGACATCAGTACAAATATATGAATTCAACTAGGAGTAGACCTTTTCCCTTTCAAGTTGATGATCCCCATAAACTTTGGGACTCGATTTCTCTTCATTAAATTCTCCTTCTAATGAGGATGGCATAGACAACTTCGAATGATCCACATATACATTGGAATATTTTCCCATTTATGGTGACCAATCCAATCAAATAGATTTTATTCATTCTTATCCACAATCCTAAAATATCATTTTAAACATTTCTTTGGTGGGTGCAAACACACTTGATCAAACTTAGGAGGTATGTGTTGTTAAATGCTCATCATGCCTCTTTTGGCAACTTGATTGATATTCCTACAAGCTGGTTACTTATATATAGCTACACATGTTCATGGATTTTTCTTTTTAACGAAGTTCTCATATTTTCCCATTGATCAATTTTCTTAATTGTTACACTTTGAGGGCTAAAATTTCAAGTTAAAGTGGGTACAATAAAATATGAGAAAGTCATAGGTGGAGGATTTGAGGTGAGAAATGAATTGTGCAATTAACAATATTGATATATATAAATGACAAACAATATTCCCAAATATTGGGATGTTATAGCCTCACAATCCTCCTTCAACCCTACAATCATCTCAAAGACTCGAGACTTGCATATATATACAAGTTTTGTAAGTTTTTAACCATTTGCCAAAATTTGAGCTAGATGTAGGTAATCCCTTATATTCTTCAAGTACATAAGAGTTTAACTTTAGAGCTATCGTCAAATAAAAACAAACCAGAGGTCTTAAAGGAAATTGACCATGTGGTTTTGTATATATTTATCATACTTGATTACCGAATCAAAATGTTGCAGGATGACATTCACATGAAGTCTGGGCTTTGTTGTGACTTGGATTGTGCAGTTAACAATGATGTATATAAATGACAAAAAATCTTCCCAAATATTGGGATGTAATCTTCCCAAATATTTGGATGTTATAACCTCAGAACAAATGAACCCATGCAATTGTAAATAAAGGATAGAATTCTCTTTAACTTATATCCATTATCATCTAGAGTGTATTAAAAGTTTCTTGAGAATTTATTATATCTACTACACATGTAGATATTCCAAAATGCAACTTTACATGAGTGAAGAAGATAATTACATCTTGTTTTCATGTTTCAACATGGTATAAAAACTACCATATTATTTACTCTTGTTTACTCTAAAATGTATATCGACTTTACAGCTTCAAGCTTCCCACATGAGCTTATTCTTGGCTCTCCTTTCTTAACAAAAAAATTATGAAATTTATACTTTAATCCTCCTTCAAGCCTACAATCATCTCAAAGACTCAAGACTTTCATATATATACAAGTTTTGTAAGGTTTTAACCATTTTCCAAAATTTGAGCTAGATGTAGGTAATCCCTTATATTCTTTAAGTACATAAGAGATTAACTTTAGAGCTATGGTCAAATAAAAACATCAATGATCTTAAAGGAAATTGACCATGTGGTTTTGTATATATTTATCAAACTTGATTGCCGAATCAAAATGTTGCAGGATACCATTCACATAAAGTCTAGGCATTGTTGTGACTTGGATCAATTAACAAGGATTATAAAAGCTTATGATTTGAGTTAATTTTTTTTTGTTTTTCCAACAAATAATTCATGTAGTACTTCAATGCCTAAACTATGATGTAGAGTTCCTTATCTTATTTGGGTATATTATGATTGCACCAACAAAAGTTTCAAGTGTTATGTTATCCAATTCCTTCATTGTATCAAAGGTTTCACCATTGTGTATCATGCGAAATTTTCTTTGATTTCAAATGAAATTTCAAGTTTCATTAGATTTAATATTGATGCATTACAATTCTATCAAGTCAAAGCTTTAGTTACTTGGTTTTCAATTGAAATGAATTGAAAGGTTATACTTGCCTTTTCTAATGTGCATTGAAGAGACAATGTAATATGGCATTACCATATTACATTGTAATATGGTAATGCTATATTACATTGTAATATGGCATTTCCATATTACATTGTAATATTACAATGTAATATGGTAATTCCATATTACAATGTAATATGGCAATGCCATATTACATTGTAATATGGCAATGCCATATTACATTGTAATATGGAATACAATATGGTATACCATATTAAAATGTAATATGGTAATAGCATATTTCATGTAAAAGAAAAATTTAAAACTTATAGTCATCGTCGCAATATCGACAAAAGTTTGTTGGAAAAAAATTTACTATTTTACCAAAATTGTCGCTATAGCGACGAACTTTTGTCACAATTTGTCACTCATTTTCATTGCACATACATCATCTTCATTGTAAATTTGGTTTTGATATATTGTTTCGTCGATATTACCATGGATTTTCGTGGCAAGTTGCGACAGTTTTTCGACGCACATTGAACATCTGCATCGTAAGTTGTTGGCTTGGCATAACTTTTCATCCCAATTGCGACAAAGTTTCGTCGTAATTGTGACGCTGCATAAGGTTAATAGATCTTGAAAGTGGTGACACATGGAGAGCTAATTTCGTCGATGTTCCCACGTACACCTGGATCGTGGATATAGTGACGAAATTATTCCGACGAAAAAAACT
This sequence comes from Picea glauca, assembly GCA_000966675.3. NCBI lineage: Eukaryota > Viridiplantae > Streptophyta > Pinopsida > Pinales > Pinaceae > Picea > Picea glauca. The sequence goes on along the minus strand of JZKD02S1741677.1, from coordinate 49,083 downwards.
CTAGGCTTTCGTGGAAATTGCGATGAATAAGTGTGGAAATATCAACAAAAAAACATCGCAAATTTGGTCATGTGTAATAGTGAATTAAATATAATGGACCTTTCCCTTTCCCATACATCGGTGACCTAGTTCCCATGGATCCTTGCAGCTAAAGCATATTTTCTTTCTTTTGAGATCTCTTTAAGTGTCTTTGTCCAACCTATCTTTCCCTGTTCATGTCTCTTGGGGAAACTTTTTCGCATGCCCCTTCTGATGAATGAAGGTATTTGTAACACCCCAAGGTCGAGCCCCTGTTGAATTGTAATTATTTTTATAGGCTGGTGAGCTAGATTGTAAGGCCAATGAGCTTGATTTTGTATATGTAAATACTCACATCATTAATAAAAATTACATCACTGCGTGTAGACCCTCCATGAAGAAAGAGTTATGTAGGACTAAGATCCATTAGGTAGGGAAGGGGATAAGTGTCTATGAATAGGGGATAATCTAGAGGGTTTACCTATAAAGGAATAATATTATTATATTATTATTTCCTAGAGACTAAGGTTTGACTTAACTATGTTTTCCTAAGTTCCTGGGGAAAGTGGACGAGTGTTGAGTGGAGCTCATGAAACTTTAGGGAGACATGTGTCAACCTAGGTGCATGCAGGTTTTAGGTTGGAAATTCAGCTTGATGGGGGGTTCCATCACGACTCTCAAGACTTTGAGGATTCTCAAGAATCCTTCACCATTGCGTCTACACTCTCGGGAGGTTAGTCACCCTGGAAGAGAGCCATACTCCCCACTAATGTACATTCCATTATAACCTGCAAATACTGGAGTTGTCCTACATATTTCCTGAGTCATGATGTGTCTTAGTGGTTGGTTGTTGCTTCCAACGCAGTCCTTGGCTAAGATTGTCTTGCTTCCAAATTTTGTGTACATACCCATTTTCAATTGTTACCATCACCTGTGCATTAGCCGAATTATGTCGTTGACATCACCTATGTTCGTTTGACATAAGAGATGAATTGAAGACGCAGGTTGTTAGGCCCTTGAGAAACTCTCCCTAGTTGAGAGAGTTTGTTGGGAAGTGAGTTCTCCTGGAGGGAATCCCATATAAACTACAGTACTCTGAGAATTCTGGTCCATCCTGTTGTTGAAGCCCAAGGAAAGGGAGGTATAGTAGTTGATGGACTTGTAATAGTGAAGGTGTACCCTCCCGGGGTGGAATAGGAATGTGGGGAATGTGGGTCTGTGGGTTGTGGGTGTAAGTGGCTCCTGGGACACAAATAATTCCTATTGTTCTATGCAACTTCCTTGTTGTCCTTGCCAAGCCTAGAAATCCCTTCCCAGATGGAGTTTAGTCCCAGCTCGGGGGTGACCCACTGTTGAGAATGATGAGAAATGTGGTATAAGGTTGGGAGGTTTGTGGAAGGTCTGCACATAGTTGGTAGGCATCAATTAAAAGATAAGTACTCATTTCTCTATTCATTTACATGCTATGTATTTATATATGTTGTTACATCTATGGTTTTGTTTTTTATTACTACATGTATGCTTTTACTGTTATTTCTGCATTAAGTTGTGTGATATAAGAACTCCAAAAGAATATGTGTATGTATAGAATGTTAATGTCTAGTCTAAAATTTCATTAGATACATATGTAAATAAATATATATATGAATATCAGGTGTTATCTCTATTTATTCCTGTTAAGTTTTCTATGTGAATATTTCCACAAAGTTATGTGGTGGTATGGCATGGCTTGTTGGTTTAAGGCCGGGAAGAGTCACAAAATTGGTATCAGAGCTAGTTGGCAAAAGATAAGGTTGTTTGGGGAGCGTTTCTTGGCATAGGTTGATGTTCGAGGGCACCACAGTCTTTATTGTGGATTGTTTGATCGTTGTGTCTGCCATATCCTGAGTTTTCTTGATGGCATTCTATAATGTGGGTGCCCTAAAAGCCTTAACCTCACCCTTCAAGGGTTCAATTAGACCTTTTGTAAATAGCATCACTAACCTTTGTTTTGAGATATCAGTTACCCTGAAATCCAACCTATGAAACTCTATGATAAATTACTCTAGTGTACTTGTCTGTCTCAACTGGGCTAACTCCATGAAATGATTTTTAGGATCCTTCCTTTTGAACCTGTCCATCACCCTTTGGGTGAACTCTACATACGATGTAATGTTAGCATGTCCAAGGGTGACCAACCCATGATGCCACCATTCATCAACGTCCCAATCCAAATGTAAGGTGAAAATATTGATTTCCTCTTCCTTGATCATTGGGTTGAGCTAGAGGTAAGTGTTCATCTTCTGAACCCAAGTGCTAGTTGAGCTCTTAGTTGATCCATCGAAAGAGGGAATAGTTAACCTTCCCACTCTACGCATAAGATCATAGTTTTGTTGGTACTACACTTCTTTGTTACATTCCCTTGGTTTGTTCCTATATTTATCATTGTGATAGTATTCGAAAGAAAATGATTCTTGGAAACGTTCTGGTGTGCATAGGTACTCTTTGTAACCCTTAAGGGAATCACTATCTTGGTCCTATTGTTCTGTAACTTCTGTCTTCTTCTACTTAATAAATTGTAGTAATGATAGCATTGGTATTTTACTGCTACCTGTCGGTGAGTCGCTTTGTATTGGAATATGGGTGTTGTTATTTTCCCTATAGGCCCTACTACTTTGTTGAATGCCCTATGTCTAATTCCCATTCTATCCTCCTCGGATTTAAATGAGTTGTGTCAGGAGTTGTGTTGTATTTTTTTTTCTCACAGTCATATGTAGTTGTCTTGCTAATATAGATTCCAACAATTGCTTGACTTTATCTTCACCCTAGTTCCCCAAGCTTCTTTCTAGTTCTGACTCTGATGAGATTTCTTCCAACTTCCTCCCCGGTGATTTATTAGATGGATTTCCTCCACCCCCCTTCCTCCTTGGCATTATAGGCTGGAAGAATCACCACTATATGCACACAATATGATTTCCTTCCCACTGTTTACCCTCACTATAAATCACACAGATTTTTCCGAAAAAACCCTGAAAAACTGTCGAAATTAAAATGATGATAACTTTAGTTCCAAGATTCCATTTCAACTGATTTTGTTTTTTAAATTGGGTATTTTTTCGAGAGGAATTCAAACATCAAATTTTTTTGGCCAATTATTCTCATAAAGTTTCATATCTAATCTTGAAGTGCACTGCCCCCTTTTTCTTCCAAACAAATTCTCCATATTATTATTTTTTTGGATAAAGAAATTTTTGTGATGCAATCATAGGCTGGAAAGATCACCAGCTCTGATACCACTGTAATATCCTTGACCCAAAAATTATTAATTATTCCTATGTGAAAATTATATGAAACCCTTACAACAATTTGGTCAATGAGGAATATTATCAAACACATGGAAATAACACATAAATAGAGGAGAATAATATGGCATGTTATTATGAATGGGAACAAAAATACAAATATCTCTAGTGGTTGTAAAAATATTTTCAAAACAAGACTAGGAATATGAACTATTGGATGCTAGGAAGCTACACAAACTGCTACAAAACACACAAGGAAACATGATATGATGCCAACATAGAAATCGAGGCTCTCCAAGCCTCCCATTTCTATGCTCCAGTATACTTCAAGATCTTAGGAAAATTCCAAAAGAAAAAGACTCCAAATGAACTCTCCTTTGTTTAGATAGGGTGGGTATTGCACCACCAAAACTTTACCTGATGAAGTGCATGTGTTTCTCATTGTGTTTATTATGTTGATGTTGAACTAGATATTTCTCAAACTTGATGGAACTCTAAATTTCACACCAGAGTGTGGTCAAATTTCATCATTTGAATCCAAACTCTAAGAGGATATATTAAATCCATAATGCTTCTTGACTTGCATTAATAATTTATTAATAATCTACGTCTATCGAAGATAGACCAATATCTTGTTTCTTCTCACAATCCCTAGTGATAGGTTCGGAACCAAAACTAAAAACATAAACTTGTTTCTTCAAGGTTAGCATCCCAATAAGAATTAGTAAAACCAACTAGCAAACAAGTCCCCTCTTAATTATAATGTATCATGAATTCAAATCTAGGTCAAATATACCAAAGTATCATTTTTGTTTCTTTCCAATGGCTCTCGTGGGGTGTTTTCATATACTAGGAAACAAGACCAACAACGAAGGAAATATCAGAATGGGTATGAGTCAAATACAAAAGGCTACCAAATAAAGGATGTTCCAAAGTGGCATTTACTTTGAGTGTATTACATGTAGCAGTAAGTTTAACTATAGACTAGACGGGAGAAGGGGTTGGTTTACAATCTTCCATGTGAAGGCAATGAAGGAGGTCACATGCATACTTATATTAGGAAAAGGAAATTCCTTCCTTGGTTTTCAATACTTGGAGTCCAAGGAAATAATCCAAATAACATAATTCCATCATTTCAAATTTATTCTTAGCGATATATTTCACATAGATTAAAAGTTTGGGGTCACTACCAGTGAGAATAAGGTCATCAACATAAAGAACAAGTATGATGAGATGGGTGACTACTTTCTTTGTATAGAAATTGGGGTTAGAATGACATCTATAAAATCTAGTGTCAAGAAGAAATTTGTCCATTTTATCGTACCAAACTCGAGGAGTGTGTTGAAGACCATAAAGAGACTTCTTAAGGTGGAATACAAGTCTAGTGTCATTATAAACATCACTATGAGGATGATTCCACGTAAATTTCTTCTTGAAAATTTCCATGAAATAAGGTAGATTTAACGTCCATCCGATGAACCTCCCATATATGTGAGGAAAAAAGGGAGAGAAAAAGGAAGAGGGAATTCATTTTGGCTATAGAGGAAAATGCTTCATTATAGTCAATCCCTTCAACTTGAGAAAATCCTTTCAACAAACTAGGCCTTATGTATTTCAACACTTCCATCTAAAACATACTTAGTTCTATACACCCATTTACATCTGCCAAGTTTTCTTCCTTTCAAAAGAGTTACAAGATCCCAAGTATTGTTCACCATTAAGGAACAATATTGTTCATTCATTATTGTGTCTCAAACTCGATTCCATAACCTTTTGCAAATTTCTCTGGATCATGAGTCTTTGAAACTTGAGCCAAAAGAGAGGAGGCTTGCTGGAATTGCAAAAATGTACAACATTGATCTACAAGATGAATGGAAAGATCGCCAATTGCTTCTCATGTTGTATAGACCCATCTAAAAAGTGGTGGTGTTGGTGCAGGTTCATGTTTAATGGACCTAATCGGAAGAAGGTGAGTAGGCGGAGGTGGATTTTCATACGCACTATCATAATTTGAAGAAGAAACTAAATTAGGATCATTAACAAAAAAGTTGGAAATAGAATATGATGTAGACGCCAAAGATCACTCACAAGTCGAATATGGCACACCTTGAATTATGATTGCATGTTGAATGACTTTCATCAAACTTAACACCTCTCCTAATAATAATTTATTTGGAATTAGGTTGAATAAGTCTATAACCTTTTACATGTTTAGAATATTCAACAAAAATGTACGTATATGCATAAAATTTCTGGAAATAAATTGTGTATGAAATTTCAAAATGTCGCACATAACTTATTTCTAGAAATTTTGTGCATATCATGACTAACTGTGAAAACCTACACACTCAAAAATGAACTTGTCTCTTTTAGGCTATAATTATTTCATTTTCTCATTAGGAATGTGATCCCATGCTTCACTACCAAAAACATGAAAGTGGTTTACATCCAATGTTATATTTTTAAATCCTTATATGTGGGATTGTGATTGACTATGTAATTGGCACAATTTATGTCTTCTACTTAAAAATGAATACTTAATCCCTTAGATTGGATTATAAAACAAATTGTTTCCTTTTGACATGTGATTCTTTCTCTCAACAAAACCATTTTACTATGGTGTATATGGAATAGTATGTTGCATATGAATGTCCTATATAGTGCAGTAAGTTTTAAATATTTTTTTAACATATTTTCCTCCATTATCTATTCATAACTTCTACAATTGATATCGATATTGTTTTTCTACAAGGGCCTTGTAGGCCAAAAACATGTCAAAAACTTCACTCTTAAGTTTTAAAAAATAAACTCAAATGATTCTAAATAAGTTATCAATTAAAGTTAAGAAGTAATTGAACTTAGAGAAACAAGGAAAAGGAAGTGGAGTAAAAATATCACTATGAACAAGTTGTAAGGGGGTCGAGGTGTACTAATATGTACATTTGTCAAAACCATATTGACGATGTTTTTTGAGAACATAGCCAACACAAACACCATCTTTGCAAGAAATGAGAGGAAGACCAATAACTATACTTTTATTACATAAGTATTGTAATGAATGATAGTTTAGATGACCAAATTGTTCATGCCAAAGTTTGGTCAAGTCATTACTATGATAAATAATCATTGATGGAAAAGATGACCACCCAAAGTTGTAAAATATGTACAAACTGGTAATATCATCAACAAATCCATTTGCTAGGACATGCTTGGAATCTTTTAAACCTTTGATTAGAACTTGGAGTGGTGAAAACACAAGTGTAAGTGATTTTATATACTAATGTAATATTATAGGAGAGAATTTGAATTTGAATGCATCATTAAAATGACCATCGTCTAGTTGAAATTTTCCAAACCCTACAATGCTAAAAGATCTATCATCACCAAAAAAATAACTATTTGTTTTTCCATTAATTAAGAGAAGAAAATTTGATTTATATTTATCAATGTAATAATATACTCCAAAATCAATAAGCCACTCATTAGAAGAAGAAGTAGATATTGCATTGAAGGAAAAACTAGAAGTAGAAATTCCATGAGAAGTAGAGTTAGAAGAAGAAGAATCAATATTGATGTTGTGCTTCTTCATTGTTTCTTCTAAGGCCTACATATTCTTAAAACATTTAGACTCTTGATGACCATATCACCCCAAAAAAATTGCAATGTCTATCAGTCTTCTTACTTTTTGATTTTGTTCCTTTGTCATGATTAGGAGGAGGATCTAGTTGAGAGGGTTTGGGACCCTTGTTTTTCTTGTTATTGTAAGGATGTTACTTATTCATGTGCTTGGATTTATTCTTTTGTTGGGACACTAAGGAATTTATATGTATCTATTGTGTTGATCACTCTAATATACAAGAGCTTATCTTTCTCTCTAATCAACAAATCACAAAAAATAAATCCATAGTGGGTGGTTTGTAAGTCACCCCTAGAGCTTCTTCGATGGAGAGAAAAGTAGATACAAAGATAGAATAACTTGCACTACCTGTCTTAGAAATAATAACATATATCAATTGGTCATCCACATTTTCGATGTTATAGTCTCTAGGTAAAAGTCTTAGTGTTTTGAACTTAGATATATAATCTTCAATACAAGAGAAATTGTTTGGATTTAAAGAAATCAATTTGTTTTTAAGATAGTGGGATTGAATCTCATCGTGTTTACCAAATATAGTTTCCATCTTTTTACAAGAATCATTTGGTTTTACAACTACTTGAAGGTGAAACTGTAAATCACTAGAGATGGAAATTTTGATTAATCCACTTTTTTCGTTATTTTACTTATACTGTTCATATTTCTATGAGGAATCAATGGTGGTGGTTTCTTTTCCCAAGGTAATTTGGAAAATCTCTTCACTTCGTAGTACATCATCCATATAGGATTCCACGAGAAGTAGTTTGAACTGGTAAGAAAAATACCGCTTGGATTGGCCATATTAAAATAGGCAAGTAAGAAGTATTTAAGAGTAGACATAGATTGTATGGATTGAATGATCTCAAAAAAATAGGTAGTTTCAAAAACAATGGAACTTCCAATGGACATTAAATGTCAAAGTTATTCCATTTTATAAGAAAGGCATATAAGGTAACCAAAGTGCCATGTGGCATGTAGAGGTTGGCCCACATGGCAATGGATACACAATGAGGTACTAAGTAAAAACAAATTCCCTTTCTTATATGATGATGTTACTTTATAAATTAAAGTTGCATGGAAAAAGCAACTTAAAAAATGAAAATTAAAGTTACCTTATAGTGATTCACTTTTATCATTTAAGTAAAATGCACTTTATAATAAAGTTGTGTGGATAACTTAAAGTTGCATGACCATTTTCAAAGAGTAACTTAATGAAAAGATAGACTATAACTCAAGGCCTCTTGTTTAATAAAGTAACTTTAAACCAAGTCAGATAATGCAAAATATATAATAAATGTTATGAAGGAGGAGGTGTGATTTTCTTTTTCCTTTTTATTTAGTTTTTATTACTCTTTTCCTCAAAGTGTGTGCTTACACAAAAACCCTAGTTTTCATCTATAAAAAGATTCAACACAACCACACACACTCAAAT
>JZKD02S1741677.1:27645-40668 GCA_000966675.3 Picea glauca | reverse complement strand
ACACATATTGAAAGTCTTGAAAAACTATCAATTAGGTCTTGGTTAGCCTACCTAGAAAAGAGCAAAGAGCATATGTAAAAAATAAAACACTTTTTTCTCTATTTCTAGTTTTCCTAGATCATACAAGGTGAATGAAAAAGAGCATACATAAACCAAAAAGGGTAGAAAACTATGAAAACAAACAGAAAAACTGAAATATTAACACAAAAAAAAAAAAACTGTAACAAAACTTTATACCTTTGGATCTAAAAAATAGTTGCATATCGAGCAAACATAAAACTTTTTTGGTGAAATGAAAAGTATTTCCAACTGAAAGTAGTACTCTAGATTTAATCGAATAGCTCACTTAGCCCAAAAATGCATAGAAATAGATGAATCCATAAATCCTTTTATGCAAGCAGAGACATAGATTCAGGTATCAATCAACAATGGGAGGGGGTCTTCGTATGAGCTCTAATACCATGTTTGAAAAACAAGGTATTTACACTTAGGTCAAACACATTAATAAACCTCCCACACAAATAGATTAAATATAAGCACACTAGTTACTATGTGGTTAAATCCTTCAACGACTAAAACGGTCCATGGCCACTTGAGGCAATATATTAATGGAAAAGGAAAAAAAAAACATATGAGTTTCTCACAATAAATCATCAACAAATTACCCTCCATTCTCTTTAAATAGACTATGGATTAATAAGGTGCTAAGCCACAAATCAATGTAGTCATTAGTATCAAGGAGAATATAGAACTGTTGAATCACTTTATGCGTAGAACATATTGTGACTATTGAATTAAAGAACTACAATTGCATAGTAATTCATACCATGGGGGTTTCACCTTTTTTACCAATATCTTATCATTTCCATTCATAAAGGGGGTTTTAAAATTGTGAAAAATAGATTCAATGTACTATAGGTATTTTTGGGGGGGTTGCAAGGTATTGGGGGGATTTATAAGTATTTTGGGGTATTAAAAAGGGTATTTGGTAAAAATAGAGGATATCTAGTAAAAACAAGGATTTTTAATTAGAAATATGTATTGGGAGGGGGGTTCAACAAAATGATTTTGGGAGGTATTTATCAATATCTAGTGAAATTAGAGGTATTCTTCAATATGCCATGAATGCATATGTTATTTCATAGGTTCACTGAGTGGAGACCATGTGATGCATACTAAGGAAAAATTATTTACCTAAAGACACATTAGAACAAATTGATCTTAAGTAACTCCTAAGTGTCTAAATATCCTAACACGAAATATCAGACGCACAACAAAATTGTCTTGAATCCTATAATAATAATCAACAAAAGCATTTAACATAATGGTAACCACAATTTGAAATTTAATTGAACATAGAGAAATACAAGGTAATGTATACTTCCATAAAAAATAGAAAGAAAGAAGAGTTATATCCACAATCTCAAAATTTGTTTATTAAATCAAGGCCAAGATCTTAGGCATGTCATAATAATCTTAAGACATTTCTACCATCTCTAGATATTTATCGATCAACACCACTACAACCAATTTTCAGGTAAGCTATGATTCACAAGCCAAAATATTCACACCAACCACCACCCAAAGGTTGAACTTCTACACAATATTGACTAGTGCCTCTATATCCTACCACCACTATTTAATGGATCTTTTCTCATAGGCCAGAGGTTCCTTGACTAATCATGGGCATATAATTTTATACAAAAAAATTGGAAGTCGAACAACTCCAACCATTTTAGCTTCCAACGATCTGGTTGCCTAATGAATCTATTCCTTTCTTCAACATGTCCCTTATATATTCATCTTTGGAAATGGATATTTTTGTTCTCAATGGTAAACCATCACACACACTTGATCATGACAATCATTCTCTAATTTATCTTATTCTAGTTTTGCAACACTAACTTGAGGTTGTACAACCAAGAATAGTTCCATCGATTTGCAGCATAATGATCTAATCCTATAACTCACTTGTCCAACAATTGTTATGGCACCTCATCCAGTTTATATAATAACTAGTTCCAACACCCACTACTTCCACAATGACTTCTAATGGCATAATTATGAGAGGTTATCTCCTTTAACCATTGTAGGAACTTCTATAGCAGTTATATTCTGATTTGTAGAAACTTATATAGAATATTTTGTTGTAGTTATGTCTTCTTCTATAACAACTTTAGCAACTTTTGTAGCATCTATCTCTTATTCCATAACAACTATTGTAGTAGCTTCTGTAGTAAACGAAAATCTACAAAAACATTATGAAAAGGAAATATAAAGTATTGAAAGTGAATGAGATGGTAGGATACATTTCTATGCTAGGGATGTTCATGCATCATAACCCCCTAGTTGGAAAATTTGATCATCTTTCTCAAAAGGTAGGATAACCAAAGGTGTACAATTGGACATCCTCCTCTAGCCATATTTTCTACTAACATCCACAATTTTTTTGTCCCAACAATACTTTTCATCTACCCCACTTTTATTCTTAGCATTTTTTCCATCCTTTGAAAAACTATTCAACAAGGTTGCACTACCTCCTTTTCTTTTACCCCATCAGTGTTTACTGTCTTACACTTCTTGCACTCAATGGTGGCTATTTTCACCCTCACCTCCCTCTTCTGGACCATCACCATGATCTCATTAATCGAAACTAATAATTTCTTCTCAAGCATATTCTTACTCTTTTTTCCTTGGACTTCCACCACTCCTCAACTATAATCACTTACTTCTACAACACCAACAACTTCCTCTTACAAATTATTCAACACATCAAGTTCCACAACCTCTACCCAATGTTATTAAAAATTGGATTTGTATCCTTTATGATACAAATGGATGTTGGTGGCCTCCCACATATTCCAACTGGTTCATTTTGGTAGTTTTGCAAATTGGTATTTTTTTCCTAGTTTTCGGGTCCCCAAATTCTGGGGTCGTTTTGAGGCCCTAAACAACATTTTCAAGGCTTGCCACAATCAAATTGTGGACTGCGTTAGAGTTTGAAGAAAACATGTATATTCCTCGGATAGACCATTCAAATGGGCTATCGTGCACCTAAAACGTAGATCTATGAAAAAGTTACGACCCTGGGAAGTTGATGTACTAGCTTACCCCAATGGGGCCCACATGACTTTTGGCACTTCATCTCCTAGGGTTAGGTTTTTGGATGTCTAGGGATTTGGAATTCATTCTTATTGTAAAAAAGGCCTTCAAAGACTCATTGTAATCATCTTCCTATGAATGATCCCATCTATCACATCTCTTCTCAGATATAAGCCGCCACCATTCCAACAAGCTTGTTTTCCACTGCATTTTACAGTTTCGTCTTATTTCCTTATTGAATAGAAACCAATTTTATTGTATCTCTATTATTCTGTGTTAAAAATATTTTAAAAATCTCTATTCATTTTGTTTTTCTCATAAAATCTAGATCAGCGGTATTAGAGTGGTTTGCTCCTTGTCGTTCTTAATGCATGTCCCTAATGAGGTCAGGGTACAAAGAATTGGGTCTCAAGCCTGTTTCTCTTGAGGAAAAAAGATCTTTCATGCCCAAGAAACCTCTCATGGAGGGAGAAAAGAAAGATGATGGGATAGGAGATCCTTTCGAAATGTTTCTTGAGGAATCCCTCACACAACAGAGGAACGAGATGATGGATAGTTTTGCACAAATACTTAGGTTGTTACCGATAGATGATGCATCTTCCTTGAGCGACGACACCATCCCTTAAAGGTACAAATCAACTTTGATATTCCTATATTTGAAGTTCAAATAGACACAGATATTGTATAGAAATGGTTGAATCTACTAGAAGGGTATTTTTCTATCCATAACTTTTAGATAGATAAAGGACTACTTTTGCTCTCCTCAAAGTCATTCCCCATATCAAAGATTGGTGGGAAACTTTCTGTGAGAAAAAGGAAACAAGGGAACCCTCATTATTTACAATCGCATTCACCTGGGAATCCTTCAGGGATGCTATTAAGGAACAATACTACCTTTTCAGAAGTTATGATAACTTGTATACAAAATGGACCACACTGTGGAAAGAAAGAGACCAAGCAGTGCTAGATTTCACAAATATATTCCATACCTTACGCACCAATATAGGTATCAAATATTTTGAGCGACATATGGTGCTCACGTATCATGGCGCTCTACATAGATACATCTATATTGAAATGGAATTTCTGGACATCTCATCCTTGGGCGCGACCTATCGATATGTTGTCAAAATCGAGCATAAGCTCAAACAAAAGACGTGGAAATTTGGGCCTGGGAACCCCTCGCAACAAAATCTAGTAATGGGAAACCCCAACCCATAGAATGAAGGATATATAAAATATGGATAGCATCAAGAAAACCAGTCCAAGCCGCAAGCAAAGAAGGACACCAGAAAGACAAAGAAAGATACCAGGAAGTGGTGCAACTTCCATAAGAGCCCTTGGCATAACACTGTTGATTGTAGATCAAAGAAGTCGTTGGTGGCTCAAGTGAAATCCTTTGAATCAGATGTGGGTTATGAATTGAGTCAGAACAAGAAAGGGGGAGGAATATCATTGACATGGAACCCAGTGCCACATTTTCTACCACCAAGCATTATTCCGGTGAACCATACAAACTAGAAGAAGGTGAGCACCATTTCCATTCATAAATGTGGGTAAAAGGCACCCTGTTGCACTTAATCGTTGATAGCGGTAGCTAGAAAAACCCATGTCAGTAGAGGTCGTCAAGAGACTAGTCCTGCTGACAACGTTGCACTCACATCCCTGCACCATTGGATGGCTCTGCCAAGGAAGCGATCTTTGTGTCAGCCAACAGTGTTTATTTTCGTACGACATCAAGCCCTTCAAATATGAGGTATTGTGTGATGTTGCTCCTCTTGAAGTTTGTAATGTTCTTTTGGGCCAACCTTATTTATGGAAACATCATGGTGTATATGAGTCTAGGCCTCCTAGTGTTACTATTACTTTGAACAAGAAATTGTACAGGATACCCAAGGAAGCCCCATCTATTTCTATTTTCTTGATCTCTGCTAAGCAATGCAGGAAGGTCATCTCTCAGACCGAGAATTTTTTCTTCTTCGTGATTCACTCTCAGAGTGAGAAGAAGATCGCAACCATATCCAGGGCCTCCGTGGATGATCTCTCCACACAACAGAAGAAAGTGGATAAGTTCGTGGAAGAATACTCAGATATCTTCTCCTCACCTATTGGGGTACCTCTGTGCTAACATGTCAAGAATCCCATCAATATGACCCCCGGTGCATCGCTACTGAATGGGACAGTCTATCGTCGCTCGCTATTAGAAAATGAGGAGATCAAGAAGCAACTCCAAGAACTACTCCACAAGGGGAACATCTGTCCCATCTCATCGCCTTGTGGGAGACCAATCGTGTTGGTGCAGAAGAAAGAGAGGACCTAGGGACTCTACATTGATTATCAAGCCCCAAATAAAATCACTGTCCGGAACCGGTACTCGATTCCTCGAATCGACAGCCTCCTTGATCATCTCATGGGGGTCAAATACTTCAGTAATATTTATCTAAAGTTTGTCTACCACCATGTCCCAATAGAATAGACATATCTATGGAAGACCACCTTCAAGTCAAAATAAGGTCTTTTCGAATGGTTGGTCATTCCCTTTGGTTTGACAAATTCACCAACAACTTTCATGAGGATGATGGACAATATCCTACGACCTTTCACCAATAATTTTGTAGTGGTGTATCTAGATGACATTTTCATATACAAGAAGACTTGGACGGAACACTTGCAGCATATTCTGCAGGTTCTACACACCCTATGATAACAAAAGCTATATGCCAACTTGAAAAAATTCTCCTTCGAAATAGAGAGGGTCCATTACCTAGGCTACATCGTTGATCAACATGGTGTGCATGTGGATCCAACCAAGATCCATGTCATTCATGACTGGCTAGCCCCAACCACACTCACTGAGCTTCAGATCTTCTTGGACCTTGCGAATTTCTATCGCAGGTTCTTGTTGGGATTCTCTCATATCGCATGGGCCCTCAACCAAGTAATCAGGGGTGGTGTAAGGAAAAATTTGTGCGAGGCCTGTCCCAACAATAATATTTTGATGAATTGAAGAAACTCTAGTGCTCATCCCAAGTAATTTCATTACCGAACCTATAGAATCCCTTTGAGATCGAGAAAAATGCTTTAGACTATGCTTTGGGCACCTTTCTCACTCAACACAGCCACCTCATGGCATATCATAGTGAGACTCTATAAGATGTTGTTTGTAAGTACCCTACTTATGAAAAAGAAATGTAATCCATTGTGAAAGCCTACCACCAATGGAAACATTACATTGTTGGGAAGGAGATAGTCATCCACACTGATCATAAGCCACTACAGTTCATGCAAGAACAAGGAAAATTGCAGAATGACCGCAATTAGAAGTGGTCCACATACTTTCAATAGATCCACCTCAACATCAAGTATAAAACAGGAAGTACCAACTGAGTTTTTGATTTCCTCAGCCGGCCTCCAGTCGTGACACTCACCATAGTGCTAGACTCTTACAACCATGAGACCTCCAAATTGCCCCACCTCTATGAGATAGACCTTGAATTCTCCACCACCTACCAACTGTTGGGAGAAAAATCAGTTGTTTTTAATTTCCATCTTCAATACAGTTTGTTGTGTCATTTGGGATATCTTTTCATTCCATCAAGAGAGCGAGAAAAGATTATTTGGAAATCTCACTATAGTCAGGTGGAAAAACACTTTGGCGTCGAAAAGACAGTTGTAGTGCTGCAGAAAAATTTCTACTAGTTGAAAATTCGACAGGATGTCGACAAGTATATAAGGTCCTACACCGCCTGCGCTATTGCAAAACTGAACACTAAGAAATAGTTCATGTAAACTCCTCTTCCTACATTTGACAAGCCATGGGAATCCATATCAATGGACTACATTTTGGGCCTTCCATCCACCAAACAGGGAAATGAATTTTTTTTTGTGGTTGTTAATCTCTTTTCCAATATGGTGATTCTGGACGCCTATAGGAAGAGCATCAAAGCAGAGGCCACTACCAAGCTCATCTTTGAATGAGTCTCGGTACATTTTGGAATCCCACAAATCATTGTCTCAAATTGAGACAGTTGGTTCCTCAACACATTTTGGTCGAGCCTCTAGTCACTATTGCACACCAAGATCACCAAATCCACTGCCTTCCACCCCTAGATAGATGGCTAAACTGAGGTCGTCAATCAAATCATCCTGCATATATTGAACATGTAAAATTACAAACACCCTCGCACATGGGATGAGAGTCTTCCCTATGTCCAGCATAGCTACAACCGAGCCCTACATAGCTCAACTAGACACAACCCCTTTCAGGTGGAGTTTGGATTCCAACCATTTGGCCCCATGGATGTTTCACTACCCATGGCAGCCACCTCGGCCAACTCATCCCCTTCTCCACCTGAAGCTGACAGAGAAACCTTGTTCATTGAGAAGGTCTAGCACATCCTCCAACTTGTGAAATTATATTTTACAGAATTCCAATTCCAAGTACAGGCAGTGCTATGATCAACATTGGGTGCCACATAAGTTTTAGGTGGGAGACAAAGTTTGGTTGCACTTACAGAAAGAACGCCTTACATGGCCCCATTGGAAGCATCACCCACTTCATTATGGGTTTTACATCATCACCAAGGTTGTGGGTGATAATGATTTTTGGCTCAACATTCCTCCATTCCTTGTCCTACACCCAGTATTCAATGTGGCTCTCCTTCAACCATGTTTCCCACCATTATTGGACACCTCAGACATAACAGAGAAGTAGAGCTCAAACATGACTACATGTAATAGGTGGTGCAAACCCCACTTCTATCCTAAGGGCTACTTGACCTCCTGATCTAGGATTGTCTAAGCACCTGAGTCGAATCGACTCTTTGTTCCCCTCTTGGAGCCTAATGAAATTCTATCACAGGCCCCTCTTTCTCCAAGGCATGGGTTCTTACCAAAACCTCGTGGCTCTCTCTCTCTCCTTGGCCTCTTAGAAGAAACATATTAGTGGCACTGGTTCTCTATGCTAGGCCCTCTCTACCATATGACCTCAGGCTATGACCTGGGGCTTAAAACCACAAAGGCACTTTGGGCTTCGTGCTTCGGATCTTCCCACGACAACCAAATCCTATGTTACCAAACTTTGAATCGGTGAAATCAAATGGCGTGAGGATCAATGGTCCCCGTTCCTCCTTCAGATCAACGACTATGATCTATTCAAACTCCGACCTTCGAGAATCTCTCGCTTTTCCTCCTCTGATTTATTCTACAGTGCTCCCTTCCAGACTCCGCGATCTAACACCAAGTAACTCCTGACGATCGACAACCAAGATCTACTTCTCTCTCTGAAGCTTCAACTATCTTTCTCTCTCCTTATTGACAAACTACCGGAGTATTTCTCCTCTTAAATGTGTGTATCTCCTCCACGCATCCCTTCTAGATTCAATGGTCTGGATTCATTTCTCCCTTCACGACTTCAAGAAGACTTTTGTTTTCTCTTGGAAAACCTTCTGGAGCTCTAACTCCTAGATCTCCAATTATTTCGCCACTTGTCTCCTCTCGACGATGGATGACTTCGCTACCTTCAAGACTTTGACAAGTCCTCTCTCCCCTTGCACACTTAGTACTTTTCTACCTGAGACTTAGACTGTTCTCGGTTGTTTTATGCATTCCTTTTAGAGTTCTGTGTTAACTCTCTTGAGATTTTTCTTAGCTTGAAAAGTTTAAGTTTCTCTCTTTCCTATGTCCTTCTGTGAAATTTCTAATTCCCTCCTAGAAAATTAGTTCTCTTCTCTCCTCATCTTGTAAGATGAAGTTAATTTTTCCTTAGCACACTCCTTGCACTCGTTTAAGCCTTTTGATGGCTCCTCCCTGAGTCGTTCCACAATTTTTAAGGAATCTCCTTTCCCCAATCAAGGCACACTTGCAAAGCCTTCATTCCTCAGAGTGTTCAGTAACCCCGGGATTATCTCAATGTCTCCAATGCTCTAGAATGTGTTGGTTATGTGTGCACTCACACTCACTCAATGCCCTCTTGGAAGAGTCTTACAGAGTATTTAGTAAATTTGTGTTATGCTTCCTCCTGCGTAGACTTTCTTTCCAAGGTATTAAACAACCTTTAAATTCCCCTTCGAGTCTATGAATTATTCTGGTGTGCCCTCCTGGCACATTATTTTCTGACTCAAAAGAGTTTAGACACACACTCCTTGTGTTGTCTCATAGAGTTTGACTCTCTATTGCGCACTCCTTGCATTCAGCCTAAAGAACCCATAACAAATTCATCACACTCACATATAAATAATTCTAAATCTATCCCTGTATATGAGTCATAGAATACACATCTACATCATAAACATTCATAAACACATAAAACACATAGAAAGCATCTCATACAAGAAAAAGTGTTCTTTCTATTAATATGAATGTTTGTTACAATCTAAGAGTCGGGACTGCATCTGAGTCTCGGTTCTCATCAATATTCCTATAAACAACCACTACCAACAACTACCAACCTGAGTGTCAGCAACCTCTGTTGGGAAGCAATACAAATATTTATACAAGAAGGCTCAATGAGCTTCCCTCGAAGCTAAGCTAGTTGTGTCTAATCACCATTCAAAACGCCTGACTAACGAGGCATATTACAATGATGGAAATCTGATTTGAATCAGATGTAGATCCTTCCTACCATCATACACTTAATGGTGACCTCATCTACATCTTGTGTGAGAGCACAACTTGGCTCTTCCAACTTATCATCATTTACTTCCTTAATTATGATCTAGAATTTGAAGGAAAAATCATAGGGTGATGTCTCTCCCTTCCTTGAATGCACACCAATCGTGCTAATAAAGTGGTACGTGCTGAGGTGGAGTGATTCTCTTGCATCATACTCCACGGCTACAAACATTTATCAACTCCTTCTCATGAGCTTCCCAGCTCTGTTGAAATCCTCATGGATCCCAAAATTTCTTCTGGAGTTGTCCTTCTTCTCCTTTCCCTTGTTGTTGTTGCAGTTGCATATTCCCTGTTGTTCATGCAATTTCTCCTCTATACAGCTTCTTCGTGCTGACCACTTCTTCTAATGACTTCACCATCAACCTCCTTATCTCCTCTATGGCTTCTTCTAGCTAAAATCATGCCTATCTTTCTTTATGTAGTCTACTCGGATGAATTTTCTCACTTCGGTTGATGAAAATACCTACCCGGCCTCCCATGATAACTTCATCTTCTGTGACACTGACTGGCCACTCTGTTGCAAACTCTAATTCTGCAATCTCACCACTGAAATGATGTTCAATTACCTCTTCTGACAGACTAACTCCTATTAGTTCTTCTTGCGCTGGTTTGATTCCAGCCTCCTCCAACTACAACCCATGCTCATATGCATCTTCTGGTATGGCTATCTTTTGGTAGCCACCTTCTGGTTCTGGACTGCTCAACCAATCCTCCAACATCTTCAACTCCATCTCCCACTGAGTAAGTGACTCAACTGGGTGGTCCTCTTCTATTAGGGAAGACTTCAGTACTTGCTCTTTCTTCTCTATGACAGTCTCAACATGTTGTCCTCCTATTTCATACGCAACACTTGTGATAGACTCTCCTTGGTTATTTGGCAGGAACATCTGGATTCCCCCAATGATCAGAAAACTCCTCCGACCTTCTCCTCTATGACATAATTTTTCGACTTGTCATCATCTTCATTCATGCGACTTGCAGCTCCGCGTGAATGTTCATATGGATGAGGTATTTCTTCCACCTCCTCTCCACCTATCAACACCCCTTGACATGAACTATCATCTAAGCTCATATCTCCTCCCTTTCCCACCTGGAAAATAGGGATGTCTCCTCTGCTCTCCTGGTAGTTTA
Organism: Picea glauca; assembly: GCA_000966675.3. Lineage (NCBI taxonomy): Eukaryota > Viridiplantae > Streptophyta > Pinopsida > Pinales > Pinaceae > Picea > Picea glauca. Next base: position 29,763 of record JZKD02S1741677.1, on the reverse strand, counting down.
CAAGATCAAATGATCCATGATCATTGATCACCTCGCAACCTATGAGACCTCTCCTGGATCTCGTTCCCTCATCATTGAGGTTTTTTACACATCTGAACCACCTCCTTAACACATGTTGTTGCCTCCTGGAAAGAAATTTCCGAACATGCCACTCAGTTATCCTCTTTAAAGGCTACTCCTATCTCCAGCATACCTTTTCCTCTTGTTGCATCCTCAATGCAAGCCTTTCCATTTCTTCTCGGATTTCACTAAGCTCCTTTTCCATCTCTGCCTTGCTTCTCTATGAGAAATATTCTCATCTACCATGCTTATGACCTCTAGCGGCCATCTCTATGTACTTGCAACCCACCTAGATGTCCACTATATGCTGCACACCTCACAACAGTCTCCACAAATAATCTCACTCTGTCCCTATCCACCTATTGTCTACAGGAGAAATCAAGCTCTGATACCACTCTGGTATCAAAGTACCTACTTTTCCTATTCTCCGTTATTTGAGAACAAATTCAAGCTCTGATACCACTCTAGCACAAACCCCCCTTCTCTCCCCAGGGTTGCTCGACCTCTCGGTCTAGTATAGTTCAAACACCTGAGTTGAATTGAATCTTCGGTCCCTTGTAGGAGCCCAATGAAATTCTATCACAAGCCCCTCTTTCTCCAAAGCATATGTTCTTACCAAAAACCCATGTCCCTCTCTCTCCTTGGCCTCTTCCAAGAAAGATATTAGCGGCACTGATTCTCTATGCTAGGCCCTCCCTACCATATGACCTCAAGCTGTGACCCAAGGATTAAAACAAAAAGGTGCTTCAGGATTTGGGATTCTGCTCTTCCCACAAAAACCAACTCTTATGTGCCCAAACTCTGAATCGATGAACTCAAATGGCGTGGGGATCAATGGTCCTCGTTCCTCCTTCATATCGATGACTGCGATCTATTCAGACTCTGGACTTAGAGAATATCTTGCTTTTCCTCCTCTGATTTCTTTCAGAGTGCTCCCTTCCAGACTCCGTGATATAACACCATGTATCTCCTGACGATCAACGACCAAGATCTACTCCACTATCAGGAGATTCGGCTATATTTCTCTCTCCTTGTCGGAAAACTCCCAGAGTACTACTCCTCTGAAATGTGTGGATCTCCTCCATGTGTCCATTCCATATTCAACGGTCTGGATTCACTTTGCCCTTCGTGACTTCACGAAGACTTATATTTTCTCTTGGAAAACCTTCTGGATATCTAACTCCCGGATGTCCAATTCTTTCGCCACCTATCTCCTCTCGAATATGGATGAATTCACTACCTTAGTCACTTCGACAGGTCCTCGCTCCCCTTGCACACTTAGTACTTTTTCTACTTGAGACTTAGACTATTCTCGGTTGTTTTCTGCACTCCTTGTAGAGTTCTGTGAGAACTCTCTTGAGATTTTTCTCGTCTTGAAAAATTTGAGTTTCTCACTCTCCTGCGTCCTTCCGTGAACTTTCTAGTTCCCTCCTAGAAACTTACCGCTCTTCTCTCCCGAGCTTGTATGATGAACTTACTTTTTCCTTAGCAGACTCCTTGCACTCATTTAAGCCTTCTCGCACCTCCTCCCTGAGCCCTTCCACAATTGTTAAGGAATCTACTTTACCCACTCAAGTCACGCTTGAAAAGCCTTCCTTCCTTAGAGTTTTCAGTAACCCTGGGATTCTCTCAACATCTCTAATGCTCCATAATGTGTTGGTTATATGCGCGCTCACACTCACTCAATGCCCTCCTGGAAGAGTCTTACAAAGTATTCAGTAGCTTTGTGCTATGCTTCCTCCTGCGTAGACTTTCTTTCCAAGGTATTCAACAACCTTGAAATTCCCCTTCGATTCTGTGAATTATTCTGGTGTACCCTCCTAGTGTCGAGTAAAATTAATACTTATAAATGTGACAATAAATTATCAATTCGGGTGGTTCATAAACTTACGAGGTGTAAGCATGGGAAATCCAGGGCAAGAGTATACTAGCCTATGCTAATGCTTGAAAGAAACCATTAAACTATTGTCGTTGAATGAGTAACTAATCTATGAAAGCATGTAAAAATTAAATCTAGCCTAATCTAACATTCAAAAGGAAACACACTTAACTTGAAAT
>JZKD02S1741666.1:56670-77035 GCA_000966675.3 Picea glauca | reverse complement strand
TTCTCAAAATACTTATTGAATTCCCTCCAAGTAACACTTTTCTCTTTAATGTGTTGCACCTGCACAAGTTGATCCCACCATGTGGATGCCTTTCCCTTGAGTTTATAGATGGAAATTCTACCTTTTGCATGAGATGAATAATTTATGCAATTGAAAATATTTTCTCATGCCCAACAATCATGTCTCTGTATCTTCATATTTCTTGTGCTCACCATCAAATGTAGGGGGTTTGATTTTGTTCATTTCTCCTCATAGCTCATCCACCCCAGAATTCTTATGCTTTCTGACAGGGGATGGACTTGAGATGATGTGTTCCCTCTTATTGGACTACCTTGGGGAGTGATGGTGATTTCTACTAACACTTCTTTCTCTTCTCTTGTCATCGGGAGACCTGTGACTTCTTGATTTCCTTGAGCCACTCTTCTTATCCAATTTATTTTCTATTCTATTCAAGCTCTGCATTAACTTCATGTTGAAGTCCTCTTGTTTCTCCTTTTCTCTCATAATCCTTGCATTATCATCTTTATGTCTTTGGACATCCCTCTGCAATTTTTTAATGGTCTCTACCATATTCATATTTTCGTCCCTTCCTTCTCCATGTTCATTAAAGTTTGTTCCTTCAATGCTCAAATGGACATCCATCCCTCTGATCTCATCTTCCTGGATGTAAGTCCCCTGTGCCTCTTACATTACTTTGGACTCTGTGTTGATCTTGATATGATCTATATTTTTTTAACTATGCAAAATGTGCAGCCAACAAAACTTTGTCAAGCTAATTGACTCAACAATTTCATAAAAAATATGAACCATTCTGGTTCAATAATATATCAGAATTATTTCTTCTAATTTCCTGAAAAATTTAAAGGCTAGATCAATTTTATGGGTGAATAAATATATTCTATTGTCCAAAACCCTTCCAATGCCTGCTCCCATGCTCAATTCCGAGTCTTGAGAAGAAAGTTATGGTTATTTGAAAATTGCCCATTAATTTTTCTATTCACACTTCAACTTGGCACAACACTGCGCTGTAATTATGCATTTTTGCACCTACTCCATTGGATTTTTCATAGGAGATCGATTGGGTTTCCTCATATACATATTATGGATATTTTTTCCAATTTTCACCTTTTTATGAGTTCTGGGCTGCTAGTTACAACCTGCTTAAGTTCTAGGCCAATTCATGTTTTTGGTATAGAATGCTACAGGTACCTTCTTTTCTATATTAAACATTTTTAATATGCCCAGAAATTTAATTCATATCTGGGACTGTCTTCTATGGTTCAATAGATTTCCATTTACTGCTCCTGCAACTCAATCTGATTCTGAAGCAAAAAGTTATGGCTCTTTGAAGTTAGTTGGGTCTTAAAATTTACCCTCCACTGTTTGTGTTGTAACTTTCTCATAAAAGCTCTATTTGACGAACAGTTTACACCATTAGAAAACTCTCTTCGAGATATTTTATTTGAGTTGCATAGACATAGTGTACTTTGGTACACCGTGTTATCATGGTTTTTTCATTGCTAAAAATGCTCTTAACGGCCTCAAAAATGCGCTGCAAAAGATGATGTCCAAATAGTATAAAATGTCGTGGAATTTCGTTGGTTTTCCATTGTTGTTCACCCTCCAAAAGACTTTGCACGCACAATTTTCAATATGTACACCCATATTTATCATGCACAACAACACCACAAGGTAAATCGTGCTTCGTGCACCTATAACCATTGTGCATCACTTCTCCATCACTCCCATACCTGGCGCACACTACTTTTGTGTCGCGCGCCATTATCCACTTCACAAAATTTTGGTTCTTGCACTATTACATGTTGCACGGATTTTTTTTATCACACATTGATATTTTGCATGCATTTCACTCTACGCATTGCACCATGCCAAAGTTTAGTACACCCCCACCGTACACCAATACTTCGTGCGCACCATTAATTAAACTGTCAAGCAACAGCATAAACCCACATCACACGGGAACCAACCAAACTCCTCAACACTCTGCCAGTACTGTGCACACCATGCACACCATTATTATGTTTGTGCACACCATGTGCACCTTATTATGCATATGCACACCGTGCAATGCTAAATTTAGCACACCCACTTGCACACCAACATTTTTTCGCGCGGCCCCAAAATTTACACTAACTTTTTTCCGTGAGATGCCAAAATTTAGTGCAAGCACCTGCACACTAACATCTTTCTGCGCGGTACCAAAATTTAGTGCACGCACCCACACACTAACATTTTTCCACGCGGTGCCAAAATTTAGTGCATGCACCCGCACATCAACATTTTCAGCGCGACGCCAAAATTTAGCATGTGCACCAGCACGCCAATGTTTTTACATGCGACATCAAATTTTTACATACCACATCTTTTTACTGCACATCATGATTTTTTAGTGTGCCCACCTCCGCACATTCATTTTTATGCGCATCGATTCCTCGTGAATTCCACTACAGAAATTGGGGCTTTTTTCCATTTTTTCCCCAATTTACCATAGACATTCTGCAACTATGAAATTTGTTCGATTTCATAGCGATAACACCAATTCAGCCTATGCAACAACAAATCATTGTGAGTTGACATTTCTGGAATGGATTTTTCCCAAAATCCATTCACGAATTGAGAATTTTAAATACAAATCTTGCTCCATCTATCATGGCTTCACTGTAACTTCAAATTTGACCAATTCTAGGTCTGAATTATCTAGAACAGATATTAAATCAATAATATCTCACCACATGGCCGAATTTCTCAATTTTCCCATGAATTTAACAACAGAAATTGGGGCCTTTTCCCAATTTCACACAATTGTTGTTACTTTTTTCCATGGATGCTCTGCAACTCGAAATTTGGCCACTTCGAAATAAATCCTCTATAAAATTTCAATTCAACTCAACTTGCTTAGCCCATCTAGGCTCAATGTTGAAAACTGAATCTTTGATACCATATTGTAACATCCCCGGCCACCCATGCCGGTCCATGATACTCCAGAGAACACTTTTGTTCTCTTTGTAGAACATACTGTAACATACCCAACATCCAACTGAGTTATGGCACATAAATTTTTCGAACTACATGCAATTAAAACATATACACACATAACTGTTGCATAACTTTATATATAAAAAGCAAATAGAAAAATGCATTCTGTAATTGCACAGATTCATACTAAAATAAAAATAAATGCATACATGCAACATATACAGGAAATGTCCATAACTATAAATACAGTTATAACCACACATAGGATAAACCCACAAAAATAAACACGTAAATAAAAATGCAGCATGTAAATTTATCACAAAGTAGAAACTTATCTTGGTAAGAATATCACCAACTGTGTGCAGACCTTCCATGAACCTCCTAGCCTTAGACCACACTTATTATCACTCTCAGTAGTGGGTCACCCTCGAGCTGGGACTAAACTCCACCCATGTACAGGGATTCCTAACCAGGCTAACAACTCATAGACAATAGGAAATACTCTGTCACAGGTGCCCACTCAAACTAATAGCCTACAATCCCTCATTCCCCACATGCCTGTCCCACCCTAGGAAGTGTTCCCCTTCTCTTCTCAACAGTACTTCGGTTTCCCCACTTCCTTTCTAGGCTTCGACAATAGGATGGACAGGAAGTCTCATAGCCCCGTAGCTACAATTTAGCACCTTCAGGAAATCAATTCCCAACAATTCTCTCACCCAGAGAGAAATTTATCACGGGCCTGACAACCTGCCTCTTCAATATCCCACGCGCCTGACAACCCACTTCTTCAGTCCATCTACCAATCTAACCAACTACACAAACAAGTATGGCTATGGATACATGTTTAGGTACAGTGACATGAAGGTACAGAAGATAGCTCAATGAGTGTAAATGCTCATGGATGATTGACTAGATTATTGCATGATGGGAGGAATGATGGAAATAATGATGGAAAATGAACTAAGTCCAAACAATATGTATGCATGTCCCCAATTTGACACTTGTCATGTTGGGAGCTACTTTGGCCCACTTGTCCCCATCTTTAGAACTTAGGATAAAATAATTATCCATACTTTATACTTTAAGAAATATTAATATAATATTCCTTTTTGTCTTAAGTTCTCTATCTTAGACCCTTTTCCTTAACTTTTAGCCACCACCCTTTCCCTAACTGGTGGAGTTTAGTCCCCTATACCCTTTTATCATGGTCAGTCTACACGCAGTGATGTATTTTATATTAATGTTGAGACATATACAAAAGTAGGCACACTGGCCTTTAACATGTAGGCTCTCTAGCCTAATAATCACAAAACTGACTCACCAGCCTATAAAATATGGCATATACACAAAGGTTCCCTAGCCTCAAAATCACGCGCTCTTAACTTGTTTCACATGGTATCCTATAATGTGCACACTTCCTAATTTTACTGCGCATCACATGCACACACTATGCCATGAAAGGTGCATAAAAAAATGATATCAAACAACTCACTAGCTTAAGTACATTTTCATTTACATTACAATTGGGTTCAGCCTAGGGATATTACAGGTGTACCCTCCTGGAGTGGAACAGGCATGTGGGGAATGAGGTTCTGTGGGTTGTGGGCATAAGTGGCTCCTGGGATAAAATCCTTCATGTTGTTTTGTGTGACTTCCTTGTTTTCCTTGCAAAGCCTAGAAATTCCTTGCCCGATGGAGTTTAGTCCCATCTCGAGGGTGACCCACTACTTAGTGTGATGAGTAGCATGGTATAAGGATGGAAGGTTCGTGGAAGGTCTGCACATAGTTGGTGGGCCTCAATTAAAAGATAAGTACCCATTTTCTCTGTTCATTTACATGCTATGTATTTATATATGTTGCTACTTCTATGGTTTTTCCTGTGATTACTGTATGTATGCTTTTATTGTTATTTCTGCATTAAGTTGTGTGAGAGTAGAATGTAAATCATCTGTTAAATATTGGTATGTGTTATTGTCACTTCCGCAAGAATATGTGTATGTACAGAATGTTAATGTCTAGTTAAAATTGCATTAGAAATATATCCATATATATATGTGTGTATGCTCAAGCATGTTAGTTTCTGAGATAATGTTTCTTGACCTATCGATTTAAGGTTGGGAAGGTTACAGATTGGTATCATAGCTACTTGGAAAAGATAATGTTATTTGGGTAGCGTTACCCGACAGAGATTGATGGTTGGGCACGTTAAAAATTGGTATCAGGGCCATGGTTTTGACGTTGATCCTGGATGGGCCATGTTAGTGGTTAACGAGACAATATTTTAGAGTGAATTGTTGTCGAAAGGGACAAAAATAGAGGTTTAGAGTGTCCCTGGGTGCCAAGAGAATACCTTGGCCATGTTATGAAGCTCAGGAGGTATAATGGTTTATGCAATGGAAATAGAGAAAGAAGCTGCAACAACCGTTGTGTTGAGTCGTGAGGTTGAAATTGGGTCGTAGGATTTGTTTGGGAGAAGGAAAACCCTTCACAATCGTCAGATCTAGAGAAGGTGCAAAAAATATAAACCCCTAAGTCCTCTAGACTTCATGACTTCAGCAAAGTTTATGTGTTATAAGAAAAAGAGGTCTAAGTCAAAAGTTCTGAAGAGGATCTACACCGTAGATTTAGGGAAAAGTGATGCATTGTTGGATTGGTCGAAGTTAGATCAGAGTCGTAGATCAATCCAAGAGAAAGGGGTAAGGTGCAGTGGAAGATTAGCATATTTAGAGCTCGACACTTCGGGAGAAACAAAGTATTATAAGGTGAAACCTTCTAAAGCCAAAGTCCCAAAGTGATGTGGCATGATGACATCACCCGGGGTGATGTGGACTTCCTTAGTCCTACCACATGTTAGTCAGAATGGAACTTTTATGAACTTGTTGGAAAAAAATCAATCTTATATGTGGGGCCACATGCCACCGCCTTAATTGTTGACAATTGTACTATGTGGACCTCGGAAGGTAAAGTAGATCAGAAATTCAGAATTTCAAGAGATTTGAGGAATGCAAGTGTAAAATATTCTGAAGTCCCGAAGTGACGTGGTCATGATGATATCACCAAGGATGACACAGACACATGGGATGTGTGCCACATGTTAGTGATTTAAGAACCTACAGAGGATCGCCACTTCATGGGAAAGTGGGGTCTCATGGGTTGAGAACTTTCGAAGTCTGAAGTGCGAGAGTCATCGTGATCATTGATAGTCATAGACACATGTCAGAAGATCTGATACTCCGAAGATTTGCCACTCCATAGGCTTGTGGCATTGAAGGCTTTGGAAACATCTGAAGCCTGAAGTTCTAAATCACAGAGTAAGCACCTCTTGGGTTAGCACCTGTTCCCAGTCATGGTCACATGCGAGTTAAGGAATGAAGAAAAGGGGCTAGTGCCGAATGTTGAATTGTTGTAGAACAGAACAAGGCTTAGAGATAGAATCGTGGGGATTCTTGATCGATGCATACCCATCGAAAATGGAGTCTGATATTCTTTATGTTGAATCAGATTGTTTAAGTTACTTTGGAAAATTATTAAAGACTGTTAGACTAACAAAAATTTGGTTGACTACACATTTTTGTAGAGTTGACAATTGACAGAGATGAACCGAGTTGTTGCATAGTATAGAGAAATGGAGGAGGAATAGGATGCTTACAGTTCGGAGGATGAAGTTATAGGAATGGATTTCCATTTGGGAATTGAAGTAACAAACTCCAATGGGCATGGATAAGAAATAGATAAAGAAGTGAACATGATGAAAATCATTCATAATTTTCAAAAGGATGTCCAAATGCACCAGCCAGATAACAAAAGGATTATGAGAGCCAAGGAGAAACAGGGACACTTCAATATGAAGCTGATTCAAGGCCTGGAAAGAATAAAAAAGAAATTGTATAAGGAGAGTGGCTCCAACAAATCAGAGAATCACGGGACCCTTGATGACAAAAGAAGATGAAGAAGTGGTAGCAGACATCACCAGCACTCCCAAAGGCATTTTAAAAGGAGGCCACATAGTAGTTCAATTCCATCTCCTACCAGAAAGGATATGAGATCTGAAGTGGATGAACTAAATGGTGAAATGAATAAAATCAAACCTCCTACTTTTGATGGAGAGCACAAGAAAGATGAAGATGTTGAGGCATGGTTGTTGGGCATGAGGAAATATTTCCAACTACAGAACTATTCTTCTCATGCGGAGGGAAGAATTTCCATCTACCGTCTTAAAGGGAAGCCATCCATATGGTGGGATCATCTTGTGAAAGTACAACACATCAGAGAGAAGAATGTTACATGGAGGGAATTCAAGAGACATTTTTAAAATAAGTACTTAACTAAGAGGTATTATGACAAGAAAATGAAAGAGTTCTTTGAACTCAAGATGGGAAGTATGTCCATTGATGAGTATGAAAGAAGATTCTTGGAGTTGTTGAAGTATGTCCCCTTCATCAAGGATGATACATTTAAGATTCAAAGGTGTCTTAGTGGGATACCAGCTTCCATTAGTGACAAGATCCAATATGATGATCCTAAAACTATGGAAGAAACTATAAGGAGAGAAAAATGCTTATATGATCAACAAAAAGGAAAGCCTACTTTCAAAAAATCTTGGGAAGACAAGAAGAAGTTTAAGAGGGAGCAGAGGCATAAGGGAAACAAACCACCATTTTTCAGGAATAGTCCTCAAGGACAACCAGTTTTGAGAGAGCCCAGGATGGCTAAAGTAGGTGGGAAAAGGCCAAGGCCAACACCTATGGAATGTTGGGATTGTAAAGGAGAGCATAGGTATAGAGATTGTTCTCATAGAAACGACAAGGTGAGAGTTGTTCACAATGTTCATCAAGCTGAAATAGTGGAGGACATGGGCATAAGAGTACCAAGAATTTATGCAGCCCTAGACAACAAGAAATATGAGTTTCAATCACACATGATTTAAGTTGAAGGTATGATCAATAACCATGCCTTTACTATTTGAATAGACTCAGGAGCTAGTCATAGTTACACAGATCCTAAAGTTGTGGAAATATTATGTTTGCCAAGAATTAAGCATGATAAATATTGGTTGGTACAGTTGGCTACAAGAGCCAAAAGGAAAGTCGTTGAGTTGGTTAAATCATGTCCAGTGGGCATGACTGGACTAAGTACCAAGGCAGATCTGAACATCTTTCCTTTAGGATCATATGATTTCCTAATTGGTATGGATTGGTTGGACCAACATCATACCATATTAGACTACCATAACAAAGAATTCACTTGCTTGGATGAGGAAGGAAACCAGAGAGAAGTCCAAGGAATTACCAGGGTAGTTGTTGTCAGAGAAATCTCAACAATGCAGCTAAAGAAGTGTTTCAGGAAGGGCTGTCAAATATTTGCAGCCCATATGGAAGAATAATATAAGGATAAGGTGCCAAATATGGAGGATCATGCAGTCCTAGAATATTTTGAATATGTGTTCAAGGAGGTACTGGGACTAACTCCAAACAGAGATATTGATTTCTCTATAAATTTGACGCCTGGAGTAGCTCCAGTGTCAAAGAATCCCTACAGAATGAGCACACCAGAGATGAAGGAGCTACAAATGTAGCTGAAAGAAATTTTGAATAAGGGATATATACACCCAAGTGTGTCACCTTGGGGTGCTCCAGTCTTGTTCGTGAAGATGAAAGATGGGACATTGAGATTGTGCATTGATTTCAGATGGTTGAATAAAGTGACTATAAAGAACAAGTATCCTCTACCAAGGATTGATGATCTCTGCGATCAGTTGAAGGATGCTAGAATATTTTCAAAGATTGGTCTCAGGTCGAGATACCATCTGGTAAGGATTAAAGATGAATACATCAACAAGACCACCTTCAGAACAAGGTATGGTCATTATGAGTTCACAGTGGTGCCAGTTGGGTTATCAAATGCACCCATTGTTTTTATGTGCTTAATGAATGGCGTTTTCCAGAAATATTTCGACAAGTTTGTCATTGTCTTTCTAGATGACATCCTTGTATATTCCAAGTCAGAAGAAGAGCATGAGCATCATTTGAGGATGGTATTGCAAGTGCTAAGAGAGCATCAGTTGTATGCCAAATTGGGCAAGTGTTATTTTAATCAAAACAAAATTCATTATTTGGGGCATATCATATTGGAAGAAGGAATAGTCATGGACCCTAAAAATATTGAGGCCATTAAAGGGTGGAAAATGCCTACAAATATGACAAAAGTAAGATCCTTCATGGTTCTAGCTGGCTACTATAGAAGGTTCATTGCGAGGTTTTCAAAAATAGCTCACCCCATCACTTCCTTGCAAAGGAAGGGGGAGAATTTTCAATGTACAGAAGAATGTGAAAAGAGCTTCCAACAATTGAAGCAACTTTTAACCAGTGCTACAATTCTAAAGATTGTAGATCCAAATGAAGATTTCATGGTTTGCACAGATGCGTGCAAAGAAGGACTAGGAGGATTCCTTAGTCAGAAAGGATTTGTGATATGTTTCGAGTCCAAAAATTTGAAAGAGCATGAAAGGCTCTACACCACTCATGATTTGGAGTTGGCAGTCATAGTGCACGCCTTGAAGAAGTGGAGGTACTACCTCATGGGAAAGAGGTTCGAGCTCAAGAATGACCATAATGGTCTGAAGTATCTGTTTGATCAGACTACTTTGAATGTTAGGCATAGTAGATGGATAGAATTCCTCTGTGAATATGACCTTGATATCAAGCACATCAAAGGAAATGAGAACAAAGTGGTTGATGCACTCAGTAGGAGAGTGCATGAACTACATGCTACAACTATCAACATGTATCAGAAGGATCTTAAAGGTATGATTTCTAAAGCTGCAAAATTTGATTTGTAGTACATGGAATTGGTAAAAAATTATAGCAAGGTAACATGCAACAAAAAGTTGAGGATTATGAATTGGGAATTGATGGAATTCTATTGTACAAAAATAGATTTTATGTACCCAATTCTCTTGAATTGAGGACTGTGATTTTAAAATAAATGCACAATGTACCTTATGCAGGACACCTAGGATATCAGAAAACAATTTCAGCATTCGAGAGCCAATATTATTAGCCAGGCATGAAGAGGGAGATTGTTGAATACATAGCTAAATGCTTGGAATGTCAAAAGGTAAAGGCTGAGCATTGACACCCAACTAGGTTTCTACGACCGTTAACCATCCCTGAGTGGAAGTGGGAAGTGGTGACAATGGGTTTCATCACAATATTTCCCAGAACAAGCAAGCAACATGATGCAATCATGGTAGTAGTGGACAAGCTTACTAAAGTTGCCCATTTTATTCCATTGAAGACCACTCACAAGGAAACTAATGTTGATGATATATATATGAGGGAAGTAGCATGATTGCACAGTATTCCCAAGACAATTGTGCCTGACAGAGACCTGAAGTTTACCTCGAAGTTTTGGACAGGGTTATTGAAGGGGTTCAAAATGCACCTGAAATTCAACACAACCTATCATCCCGAGTCAGATGGGAAAACAAAAAGAGTAAACCAAGTGATAGAAGATATTGTAAGGATGTATGTGATGGAAAAAACATCTAAATGGGAAGATTATCTACACTTGGTATAATTTTCCTACAACAATGGGTATAAAGCATCACTGAAGATGAGCCTATTCGAAGCACTTTATGGAAGTGTTGGCCCTTGACCAAGTTTTGAGGATCCTTGGTCATGTTTGACCTACTTTTGGGACTTCGATAGGCTGTCGAAAGCGAAGATCGTGGGATATCGACCCCATTTTAGGGATTTTTAGGTTTTGGGCTATGTAACAGGTATGGGAATGTCGGCCCATGGTTTTACCCATGTTTAGGCCCTTTTTCAATGTATAAATAGAAGTATAGGCGAGGTAAGAAAGAAGAAGGTATTTTTGGTACCTTGCTAAGTGCTAGGTGCTAAGTGAAAGTGTGGATTGTAGATGCTTCATGCATACTATGTGAGACTTGTAGAGCTAAGTGAAAGTGATTGTAAGAGATTGAGTAGAAGATTTGTGCTATAACCTAGCTCGTGGAAGGAGGATATGGCGAGGTACGCGCAGATCTCCTGTCCTATGCAGAGTAGGATATTGTGGCTCTATGCATGTAGAAGATTGACAGAAGATAATAAAGAAGAACAAGAGTTGGTGGACATAACCCCAGGCTGGGGGTGAACCATGTATATCCTGTGTTGTGGTTGTTTTGTGCTTTATGGTTTTTCTCTTGTTTATGTGAATAAATGCTCAATGCACTGATATATTCTTAGAAGAATCTAATATGATATTTTAGTGTTGAATAATGTGAATGAATGCTAGATCTAATCCATGTTGATGTTCTTAGTGATTGAATATATTGGATCTGTGTAAACATTGCGATGCTCTGTGATTAGGATTTTTACTACGGAGTATATACTGGTTAAATATTGATGAACTGTAACTAATAAGTTCTTTGTTAAGGTGTTGTAATCACATCTCTGTGTCCCAGTTAAGGTTGCAGACATATGATTCCTACAACCACCCCTGCCTCTACTTCGAGTGAGACTTTATCTACTTCATAGGTGTTGCCGAAAGGGCCAGTAGTTAGGGTTTTTTGGTGCTCTCTTGAGCGTTGAATCTTGGGTTTTCCCTTGTGCCAACAAATGGTTCCGTTGCCAGGACCTGAAACTGTGATTGCTAGGAACTGAAGAAAAGAAAGCTCTGTGTGTAGATCTATTTCTTTAATGCATAGTAGTCTATTTGACTTGTGAAGCTTTGTGCTAAGAAGAAAAGTCGGATCTGAAGAAAAGAGGTAAGTTCTTAAAGCTTTGTGCTTTGTTAAAGGTAAGATAAGTGGAAATTTTTGTTTCAAAAGTATGGATCTAGGTATGTTTGATAAAGTTTGTCCTAGCTTAAAAATTAGGGCATATCTAGATGAAATAAGATTTGATATGAGTAGATCTGATAGAAATGATGAAAGATATGGTATTCCTATGCATAGAAAGAATGTTTGGACTAACAAATGGATGTAGGACCCTAGAAATACTTTTTTGCAGGTTAGCTACTGTGACCCTAGTGTGTAGTACATGAAAGGTTGGGGATCGTTCAAGAGAAAGAGAGGATTAACTCTTTTCTATAGTTGCAGAAGACCGGGAAATCTTGATAAGGAATGCCCTGGTAGAGCTCCTACTTTACTTTGTTGTAAATCTATGGACCATGAAGTTTTGGATTTCCCTAGAATGCTTGCTAAGGTTGAAAGAATGAATATGAGACAAGAAAACCTTGAGAAAAATCAAGCAACTGATACCATGGCAGAACCCCAAAAAGAATCAGAGAATGTATTTCTACAAATGAAAGAAACCGTGAATTATCACAGAAATATCAACTTATCAGAGAGCTTCAAAGAAAAAGAATGCATAGAAAAAAGAATAGGAGACTTCGACATTGACTGTGTTATGGATGAAGAAACATAGGTGAATATCATGACAGAAAGAAATTGAGAGATTTTAGGAAAGCCTGTTATGATTCCTTCATTAGGAGGAATAGGATTATTCACAGGGAAGATGATAACCCTATGTGGAAGACTCACCCAGATATCTATGAATGCTCATGGAACTTTGACAGAAGAAGATTTTGAGGTTGTTAAATTTATTGAGAACATCGCCCCATTTTCTATATTACTAGGAAAAACTTGGATTGAGAAAGATCAAGCCAAAAGAAAAGAAGAGGAAGTCTTAGAACAAAAGAAGCAAGAATTAAAAGATTTCATGACTAGGAGGATAACGCACTTGATTGAAGAACATGAGAATAGATCAAAGTTGTTCAGAACCAGAAACTTGGATATTGAAGTTAAAAGAACTCAAGAAGACTCACAGAAGACTAGAGCACCTAATCCAGACAGAGAAGAAGTATTGGCCTTGAACCCTACGAAATACCATCAATAGTGTGAAGTTACTGTGCTAAAAGGAGATAAGAATCAGAATGGAAAGAGGAATATTGAGATAAATATTACAAGGAATATGTATAGAAATCTCAGTAAGAAGAGAGAAAAGATAAAAAAAGTTGCAGAAGGTTCCGAAAGGGACATCGCAAAAGGAAGGTTTGAAAAACTGGAACTTCATCGAGATATCATAACAATGCAACATGGCACTTTGCCATGACGAAGAAATTTAGCCGTTGAAAGAATTATAACCGTTAGCCTGACACCCTGAATGCTTAGAACAATAGTTATGGCCTGAAAGGTCGCCATCAGACCGTTGGGACCACGCTGCAATGAACAGAACCGCATTGATGAAGACCTCCCATCCGTTGGAGAGATCCGTTACATCGTTTCTACTTATTCCATCAACTGTTGCACCAAGAACACTTTTACGAATTGTATCCAAGACAACCCATTACTACCACTTTGTGTTTATTGAGATCGACACCTATTCTATTGCTTTGAGCACTCATTCATCCACCTAAATTATCCGATATAAGCATGCATGTCGGACAAGCTCAACGTCGTAGAGAAAATCGTCGAAGAAGTTCTAATCGACCTTATGGCTGAGAAGGTGATGTCCATCGGAGTTCAAGCCTCATCGAAGAGAGGAGTGCAAGCCTCTCCATCGACTGCTCATGGATCTGGACCATCCCGACTTGTAGCAGAGAAAAGAACCAAGCATCGAGATGACTTGGCGAAAGTGAAGTTAATCCTGACTATCCTACCTGACTACATCCCGCCTTTGGATGGCGTGGTGAGTCGTGACAATGTCCCGAGAGACTTTGATTACACCATGGTTACTGCGTACCTCCCGAAGGGGATACGTGTAGTAAGAATGTAGCAGGATAAGATCACGACATTGAAGTTCAGCGACTTCAACCTAGGGGACTGCAAGAACTATAGCATGATATATCCTTACAATTATTTGACCATGATGAAGGGGAAGAACTCAAAAATAATCCCCCAACCATGGAATATGAACCTCACGCGGTCCACCCTCTTGAATTTGATGAAGAATCCACACTTTGAAAGGCACCAGGAGGTTAACGCGTGTGTTAATATCCTTCTATTGTGTTACCATGGTGGATATCTATGGCTAGATAGGCGCATCACAGTCGATCTGATGTTGATCCATAGGATCACCAGATTGAGCATGAAGGGACTTGATCCACAGGACTTCTACCTAGGGAAGGCTACAGATCGTGCACTAGCATAAAGGATCAAAGACACATATGGTGATGTAGAAAATGGGACGCGAGGCTACAAGGTAGCTTCCATCTAGAATGGCACAGTACACCTGGCCTACCAGCTGATCGCAGGAAAGCTCGTGAGAAAGAACAAACCTACACAGGTCACATGATTCATTGTTGACCTCACTGGGAAATGTGTAGAAGGACTCCATATGAACTAGGCGAAGTACCTAGTCAACCATCTGGAACTGGATTGTCATGAAGCTTAGGATCAAGGTTATGAGTTCCACTTTAGCTAGCTCCTGATCCTCATATCATTTACTGCTTGGGAGATGTCGAAAGGTGCGACCTTCCTGGACATTGAGTCATTCGAACCACACATTGTGAAGTTCACCATGCTCTGGTACTCGAGCGATATGGGAAAACCGTGGCAACCAAATGTAGTATTCCATACATACTACATGTAGTTGAAGAGGGCCATCGAAGATGTATCTCACATGACGCTAAACACCTTGCACCGGTTCAGACCTCTCGTGAAGTTCCGCGCAGATCGACACTTAATTTATATCACTGCGCGAGCATACAATCATAAAGAAGAGATTCAGGCATACTATAAGTTCATAGAGGAGGACATCGAGGAGATAACCAAGGACTGGTTTGCAGAGCTCCTTATCCCTACTGACCCTGCAGAAATGTCTTATCTTGAACTAATTGGCATCTCAGAGGCCACTCACAAAGAACAAGACACACCTGGAACCAACAGAAGGAAGAACACCGAAGAAGTACAAAACCTGAGTGGCACATTAGATGAAACTGTTGCAGTATCACCTAGATGAGGAGGTGATGACAAAGTAGATAGAGAAGATACCAATGGAAAATAATATCAACATAATCAAGGTGAAGTAACACCACCTAGGGATTCAGTTGATGAGGCTGATACCTCAAAGAAAATAAAGGTTTCCCACATGAAACCTACCTCACGGAAGAACTCAAGAGAGAGAGAAAAACCACGATGTGAACCGTGCTCATGGTCAACTTCGACTTCATCATTGCCACTATAGCAAATGCCTCGTAGGATGTCCTAGAGAAACATGAAGCCAAGGAAGAAGAGATGTACAATAGAATCAAGGTTGAACTCAGAGGGGTACAAAAAGCCCTTAAATCCAGTCACGCAGTATCCAATGCGCCCCCACCCTCAGAAGCACCAAAGTTGGGAGATGATCCTATCCAACTACGCAGACTACCTGATGTGACCGAAGCTCAACTTCGTCGTGCATAGGAAGACACAAAACATGCCACAGAGGCCCTAAAGAAAGTACAAAAAGTAGTCATAGAGAAATGTCGAGTTGCGCAGTAGGAGAAGGTTGCTCTCCAAATGAAGTTTGAAGAGGAGAAAGCACAAATCCAGCAAGAGAAAGAGAAGTTGCTCACATAACAGCTTGGATTCAAAGAAGTAGTCAGTAGAGAACTTCGCTCTATAACAGGCTTAGAGAAAAAAGTGGAAGAACCAGTAGAGCATCAAGTAGCGCAACTTGTAGAAGATATCCAACAGCCTCAATAGAGAATCACGGATCTGGAGCTACGAATAGTGACCAACACTCTGTAGGATGTACAAGATCAAAGAGAAGCAACTGCTCGAAGTGTAGTTGAGAGAATCAAGGCCCTCACCATGGAATGTAAACAACTAAGTGATCACAGTGCCCAGACTTATGAGCGACTCAATGAGGACTGTGAATTGAAGGCACTGGAGTCACAACTCCAGGAGGCAAAGTAGTAAGAAGAAACAGTACAGGCATAGTTGAAGCCCCTGTGAGCAGTCGAGAGGATGAAGCAATCCCAAGAACAATGCACTTCTCAACAACAGGTCCACACCATTCAGAGAAAATTCATGGAAGTGACTCATAGGCTCCAACCAATACAGGATGAGGCTTTCCAACTGTTTGCGGAGATTGAAAGATGAGGAGCAGAACTGGAGCAAGTCGTCACTGCAGTTGAAAAATGCCTAGAGGGACCTATAAACGAATCAGTTATCCAATACTTCACCGAGCAGGAGGCCTTGGCGCAACAACAAGTCGAATAATCTTGAGCCAATATCGAGGCTTTTGCAACAGAGCTACCCAGATCAAAGTGACTCGGGATGAGTCACAGGTGAGTGTTGGGGGCCTATTGGCCCTTGACCAAGTTTTGAGGATCCTTGGTCATGTTTGACCTATGTTTGGGACTTCAACAGGCTGTCGAATGTGTAGCACAAGTCGAAGCGGAGATCACGGGATCTTGACCCCTTTTTAGGTATTTTTGGGTTTTGGAATATGTAATGGGTATGGGAATGTCAGCCCATGGGTTTACCCATGTTTAGGCCCTTTTTGCAATGTATAAATAGAATTCTAGGCGAGGTAAAAAAGAAGAAGGTATTTTTGGTACCTTTCTAAGTGCTAAGTGCTAAGTGAAAAGTGCAAGTGTGGATTGTAGATGCTTCGTGCATACTATGTGAGACTTGTAGAGCTAAGTGCAAGTGATTATAAAAGATTGAGTAGAAGCTTTGTGTTATAACCTAGATCGGGGAAGGAGGATCTGGCAAGATGTACGTAGATCTCATGTCCTATGCAGAGTAGGATCTTGTGGCTCAGTGCATGTCGAAGATTGACAGAAGATAATAAACAAGAAGAAGAGTTGGTGGACGTAGCCGTAGGCTGGGGGTGAACCATCTATATCATGTGTTGTGGTTGCTTTGTGCATTATGGTTGTTCTCTTGTTTTTGTTATTAAATGCTTAGTGCATTGATATATGCTTAGAAGAATCTAATATGATATCTTAGTGTTGAATAATGTGAATGAATGTTATATCTAATCCATGTTGATGTGCTTAGTGCTTGAATATATTGGATCTGTGTGAATACTGCGATGCTCTCTGATTAGGGTTTTTACTGCGAAGTAGATACTGGTTAAATACTGATGAACTGTAACTACTAAGTGCTCTGTTGTTTTAATCACATATTTGTGTCCCAGCTAAGGTTGCATACATCTGGTTCCTGCAACCACCCCTGCCTCTACCTCGGGTGAGAATTCATCTACTTTGCAGGTGTTGCTGAAAGGGCCAGTAGTTAGGGTTTTGTTGGTTCGCTCTTGAGCATTAAACCCTGGGTCTTCCCCTATTCCAATAGGAAGAAAGTGAAACACCCCAATAAGATGGGACAACCCAGCTGATAGGGCAGTGGTTGGGCCAGAGTTTCTCAAGGAAATGGAAGAGAAAATGATGAACATTAAACAGAATTTGAAGGCTTCCCAAGACAGACAAAAAAGTTATGCAGACAAAGGAAGAAACCACGGAGAGTTTAAAGTGCGTGATCATGTTTTCCTGAAGGTGAAAGCCAATAGAATTCCCCTGAAGCTGGGAAGTTGTTCCAAGCTAGAAACCAGATTTTGTGGACCGTTTGAAATCCTAGAAAGGATTGGACCAGTAGATTATATGCTTGCATTTCCTGCATCCATGATTGTTCATAATGTATTTCATGTATCATTTCTCAAGAAGTATATACCTGATGTTAATCATGTGATTTATTGGAATGTGATTCAGGTGGAACAAGAAGGCACTTTGCAAGTGCAGCTTGTGTGCATACTAGACTAGAAGAGAAAGAAACTCTGGAAGTGAAACATAAATCTTGTAAAGGTTCAGTGTACCTGGTACTATTCTGAGGACACAACAAGGGAGCATGAAGATGCTATGCAGGAAGAGTACACACATATTTTTGAAGATTTTGGAAATCTTGTTGTTGTTGTGTGAATAATTTTTATTGAGGACAGTGAAAAAATAAGGGGAGGGGATTGTAACGCCCTAAGGCTGAGCCCCAGATGAATTGTAATTATGTTTATAATCTAGTGAGCTGAGTGGTTATAAGCTGAGAGACTTATGTGTTTATTAGGCCATAGATCCCAGATCATAAGGCCAATGAGCTTGATTTTTGTATATGTAAATACACACATCATTAATAAAAATTACATCATTGCATGTAGACCCTCCATGAAGAAAGATTTATGGGGGACTAAGCTCCACTAGGTATGGAAGGGGATAAGTGTCTAGGAATAGAGGCTAATCTAGAGGGATTACCTCTAAAGGAATAATATTATATTATTATTTCCTATAGAATAAGGTTTGCTTAACCGTGTTGTCCTAAGTTCTTGGGGAAAGGGGACGAGTGTTAAGTGGAGCTCATTCAACTTCAGGGAGACATGTGTCAACTTGGGTGCATGCAGTTTTAGGTGGGAAATTCAGCTCATTAGGGGGTTCCCTCACGACTCTTACGAATCTCAGGATTCTCATGATTCTCACCATCCTTCACGATTTGGTATGTACTCTCACAATGGTAGCCACCCTGGAAGTCCACCATACTCCCCACTGAAGCACGTACTGAGATAGGAAGAGCCAGAAACCTATAGTTATATTTGAGTTTTCCTGTGTATTTCTTGGAAATAACGGCACACCTGTATTTTTCTGAGCTCGTGCGGTGTCTTAGCGGTTGGTTGTTGCTGCCAACACAGTTCCTTGCATAAGCTTGGCTTGCCACCATATTCTTTTTCCTTACCTGTTTTCAGTTGCTACCATCACTTGTGCATTAGACAAATTATTTTGTTGACATCACTCATGTCTGTTTGACTTATGAGCTGAATTGAAGAGGTAGGTTGTCAGGATTGTGAGCAACTCTCCCCAGGTAAGATATTTTGTCGGGAAAGTGAGTTCTCCTGGAGGGAGTCCCATAGCAGCTACAATACTCTAAGACTTCCGATCCAGCCTGTTTTTAAAGCCCAAGGAAAGGGAGGTGTAGTAGCCGATGGACTTGTAATAGTGAAGGTGTACCCTCCTAGGGTGGAACAAGCATGTGGGGAATGAGGGTTTGTGGGTTGTGGGTGTAAGTGGCTCATGGGATAAAATCCTTCGTGTTGTTCTATGTGACTTCCATATTTTCCTCGCCAAGCCTAGAAATCCCTTGCCCGATGGAGTTTAGTCCCATCTCGGGGGTGACCCACTATTGATCATGATGAGCAATGTGGTCTAAGGCTGGGAGGTTCGTGGAAGGTCTGCATGCAGTTAGTGGGCCTCAATTAAAAGATAAGTACCCATTTCTTTGTTCATTTACATGCTATGTATTTATATATGTTATTACATCTATGTTTTTGTCTGTGATTATTGTTTGTATTCTTTTACTGTTATTTCTGCATTAAGTTGTGTGATAGAGGAACGTAAATCATCAGTTAAATATTGATATGTATTATTGTCAATTCCACAAGAATATGTGTATGTACATAATGTTAATGTCTAGTTAAAATTGCATTAGAAATATATCCATATGTGTGTGTGTGTGTGTGTGCTCGAGCATGTTAGTTTCCAAGGTAATGTTGCATGGCCTATTGGTTTAAGGTTGGGAAGGTTACAGATTGGTATCAGATCTAGTTGGAAATGATAAGTTTGTTTTTATAGCATTACCCGACAGAGGTTGATGGCAGAGGATGTTACACCATTCTTTTTCTTCAACTAATAATTTGCAACTAAATGATGGCCATCAACAGCAGCAAACTTACAGAATGAGCATACTCAATCACAACAATTTGGATTTCCATTCTCATATCTTACTAGGAGCTCAGTTATAAATTGTTAAAGGGATAAAATAATTACAAATGTAAATTTTCCTTAAAAATTATAAGCTGAAAGGAATCTTGAATCTTAATTAATAAAACAACTGTGAAGTGAATTTCAAATACAAGTCAAAAGGAAAAGAAAATAAATATCATGGGGGGCATCAAATGGTATTTTAAGGATGAAGGTGTGGAAATTCATCTCTACTATTGTTAATTGAGAAAATTCATTGCAAGTAGAAGGTTGAATCACTTGAAGCTCTTAAAAAATTGAAAACCTATAATCTCTCAAAACCAACATCCCATCAAATTTAACCAGATTCAATCTTTTGAAGTTTTCCATTGATTCCTCGATTCAGGGCATTAGAGGTCATTCTTTTCCTTGGCTTTCTTGATTCATGGGCACTGGAGGTTTAATTCTCCCTATTTTCTTAGATTCATGGCAATTTCATTGCTTAGGCTTCCTTGAGTTTGGGTACATGAGAATCTTTCTCAAATTTGAGCAGAGGAGTTGAAAATTTGAATCTTTCTCGGTTGTTTGGAGGATTAGGATCGAAAGATATGTGGATGATATTTAGTTCCTAGTGTTTAATCAATTATTTACATTGGATAAT
>JZKD02S1741666.1:33862-49344 GCA_000966675.3 Picea glauca | reverse complement strand
CGGGGATAACATGATGTATATGTGCCAAGGCATGGCATCATCTTAACAAGATAAGTTAAATGTGAAAATGGGTAATATTACTTGAGGTCTCTGTGTGACACCTTTGAAAATAGTTTCATGTATCACTTTGTGTATCTAATCTTTGGCATGTTCTTTGTTGTACAGTTCAGTGAAGACATCAAGGAACTTATAAGGTCTTCTTAAATATTCAAATGCAATTTGAATTGATTTCACATATTCAGTATATGCAAGAGCATTTACTAATTCTTGGTCTTTCAATGCTACTTCCTCCTCTTTGAGAAGAGCTTCCTCCTCATTTGTGGCAGTGCAATCATGCCACAAATTTACAAGAGAATCACTCCCACCACATGCATTGCAATAAACTCTTAGTATTTGCATGAAGGGAATCCATAATAAAATATATTCCCATTAATTCACGGCCATGCACAAAATAAAGATCCTTTGGTTTTGTTACTCCACAAGCTAGAAGGAGAGAATTATTTTCAGCATAAAACTTCTGCATGGAGAAATTTGGATCGACGCCGACATTTGCATTTTATTTCTATGTAAGAGAGTGACAACATGGAAAAAATTGAAACCCAATTCCTTCCTTCATCAATAAAAGGAAGATAACTTTGGAGCCCTAGTTTTATACATCACATGTGAACAGGAGCCCGGGGAAAAGGGGAGCGTGCACATTATTTTTCATTTGTTGGTTTTTAAACCATACTATATGATTTTTTGGGTTATTTATGTTGATTTTTGGTGATTTTTGCCCAAAATTGAGGATTTGGAGCCCTTTTTACAACCAAATCTTGAGGGGAAGTTGGGATATGACCCCCAACTACAAATCTATAAAAGACAGAGGTTTTTGATAGCATGAAGAGGTTCAAAAACAACATAATGCTGAATATATTGGAATCTTATGCCATTTTTATGTAGGGAAGCCATTGAGGAAGTGAACTTTGGAGGCCATTTATGGGAGCTACACTCAACCTTTTTCAGTGTCGTCAATTGTGTTGGATTCTTGAGTTCGAGCATAACACATACAAACCATTTTGTAATCCAATTGAGATACTTCTGATGTAATTTTGTATCATTGAATATTAATAAGAAAGCTTCCCCCACAGAGACAAAGGCCCGGAGATGTAGGAAACCTTGCTGAACTCCGTTAACAATATTGGCATTATGGTTTGTTGTTCTTAATGTTTACTTTCTGTTATGTATTCTTTATGATGGCTGCAAAATTCTTTCATTAAGATATCCTTCCTCATTTAAGTTTTTGAACGGTAATTTAACACATGCTTAAAACTCAACCAAGTCTTTAAAAGATCAATTTCAGATCAATTTCCCTGTGAACCTAATTTGGTTTTTGTGTCATCTTCGACCTTTGTTCCATTCTCTCTATCCAACTTTTCTATTAGTGATCCTATTCTATTTTCTTCTTCAGATGAAGATAGTGAGGATGAAAATCCACCTCTGCCTACTCACCTTCCTCTAGTTGGGTCCATTGAGAATGGACCTATATGAGCATTATTGCTTTCCAGATGGGTTCGTACAACACAAGAAACAATTGGTGATGTTGTTGTCAATTCTTGATATTATTTTCATACGTGTTTATAGTTCTAGTGAGTCTCCTCTCTTATGGCTCAAGTTTGAAATACTCATGATTCACAAACCTTTGTAAAATCTTCTGGCCATCCAGATTTGAACATGGATATGAATGAAGAATATTGTTCCTTAATGGCAAACAGTATTTGGGATCTTGTACCTATTATTAAAGGAATGAAACTTGTCAATTGTAAATGGGTGTATAGAACTAAGTATGCATCTTATGGAAGTGTTGAAAGACATAAGGCCCGATTAGTTTCCAAAGGATTCTTTCAAATTGAAGGGATTGACTATAATTAAACCTTTGTCCTTGTAGCCAAAATTAATTCCATACACCTTGGTATATCCCTAGCTACCTCACATAAATGGGAGGTCCATTAGACGGATGTTAAATCCACCTTCTTGCATGGGGATTTGCAAGAAGAAATATACATGAAAAAACCTCCTGACTATGTTCAAAATGACTCCAACCTTGTTTTCTACCTTAAGATATGTTTCTATGGTATTATGAAAAGTCTTTAGGCTTGGTATGCTAAAATGGATAACTTTCTTCTTGACACTAACTTTTTTCGATGTCATTCTAACCCCAATGTCTATACCAAGAAAGTAGGAAACCATCTGATAATACTTGTTCTTTATGTTTCTAACTTTATCCTCACTAGTAGGGACCCAAAATTTTTGAACCATGTGAAATCTAACCTTAAGAAGAAAATTGAAATGAGAGACTTTGGCTATTTTCATTATTTTGTTAGCCTCCAAGTATTGAAAACTAAGGAAGGAATTTCCCTTTCCCAATATAAGTATGAATGTGACCTTCTTCACCTCTTTCGCATGGAAGATTGTGAACCAACCCCATCTCCCTTCCAATCTAGCGTCAAAATTGTTGCCACCTGTACTACACTCAAAGTAGATGCTACTTTGTGTTGTCAATTAGTTGGTATCATTTTTATTTTATTTTAATCATACCCATCTTGATATTTCCTTTGTTGTTGGTCTTGTTTCCCAATATATGCAAACACCCCATCAGAGCCATTGGAAAGAAGAAAAAAATATACTTTGTTATATCTAGGTTATAGTTCAGTTCGAGATGCATTACAGTTCAAGGGGGAATCCTTTGTTAGTTGGTTTCATTGATTATAATTGGGCTAGTGAACCTAATGATTAGAAGTCTATTGCAGGTCATATTGTAAGTCTTGGTTCTAGACTCGTATCTTGGGATTGTAAGAAACAACAAACTCTTATTCTTTCTTCAATAGAAGAAGAGTATTAAGCAACAAGTAATGTAAGTCAAGAAGCCTTGTGGTTTTGACAAATCCTTTTAGAGTTTGGATTCCAACAACAAAATCCAATCACACACCGATGTGACAATTAGAGTGCCATCAATTTCACCAAAGATCCAATTCAACATCAACACAAAAAACACATTGAGATACACATGAACTTCATTAGAAAGATTATTCAAGATCATGTTCTCAAAGTTCTCCTTTCCCCTATAGATGAGAAAGTTGTAAACATTTTCACAAAGTCTC
Organism: Picea glauca; assembly: GCA_000966675.3. Taxonomy (NCBI): domain Eukaryota; kingdom Viridiplantae; phylum Streptophyta; class Pinopsida; order Pinales; family Pinaceae; genus Picea; species Picea glauca. Next base: position 46,204 of record JZKD02S1741666.1, on the reverse strand, counting down.
TTTTAGAAGTGAATTTTTCCAAAATTCAATCTATGTTAGAATTTCAGGAAATTGTCATTAAATGGGGATAGGCTCTAATGCCCGCTTCCCTCTCCTATTGTGTCACCTTTGTAATCCTACAATCATATCCTAAGTTGTTCTTAAATGGGGATGTTAGGATATTTAGACACTTAGGAGTTAGTTAAGGTCAACTTGGTCTAATGTGTCTTTAGGTAAAGTCCATTTCTTTAGTATGCATTTGTAGTTATGTAATCGATGGTCACGATATGTTCTAGACATAAAGTGATTCAATGATTCATATTCTCCTTGATATTAATGCCTATATTGATCTATGGCTTAACACTTGATTGGTCCATGATCTCTTTTTAAAGAGCATGAAGGTCATTTTCTAAATATCGATTGTAAGAAACTTGTATGTACAATATTTTTCTTTTGCATTAATTTATTTCCTCAAGTGGTTGCATTTATTTCCATTGTTTACCTCTTCTAGGGTTTTAACTATGTAAAACACTAGTGTTCTAATATTTGATCTATTTGTGTGAGCAGTTTCTCAAGGTGTTCAACCTATGTGGAAATACCCTTCTTTTTTAAACAAAGAAAACAATATTTTTCATCATTACTCACAAATCCAGACAAATCAAGGAAACTAAGTACAATAACTTTCAATAGTTATTTTATGTCTTGGAATTATTTTGAGTCAAGCTCGCTTGTATGAATCCATTAATGTCTATATGGTATTTGTTTTACTTGGGCATGATATGCTTGAGTCCATTATAATTCAAAGTGTCAATTCTAAAAGATGAAAATGTTGGAGTTGCAAGAACCCTTTTTTCACATCAATTAAGTCTTGAAAGCCTCACACTTTGTATTTGAAGTTATTTTTTTCGTGATCTTGATTTGGTCTGAAATTGAATAGAGGGACCTAAGGTGTTTAATGATTTTTTATTTGTTGCGACACTTTGATGCCTATGCTTGCAATGTCACTTGTTTGGTGACTTGTTGCATGGTTGTAGTGATTGTTTCATGTTGGTGACTATTTTTGGTGTTGTAATAGTTGGAGTTCTATCATTGATTGTGAAACTTGTAACATTCTTTGGATTTTTTTTTATCACGATGGAAAGTATCAAACTTGTATTCAATCTTCTAAAAAATTTAATTAATACTACACCATAAACAATAATTGAGATTGAAAAGGGTTCTCTTAGTAATGTGGCTACATGTCATCAAGTAATGTACACAAAAGATTGAATTTCTTAAAACTCAATATAGGTTGTTGAATGACAACTTAAAAATTCTTCAGCATTGGGAAATGCTTCAACATTTTGATCACATTTTTTATTTATCTTAATCCATTGTTGGCAATGAACAATAAGACCTTGAGCAACATAAACCTTTGGATGATATGGATGAATTGGATTAGGACACTGAGAAGAAAAAAAAATGAATCGGATGAAGAAACTAAGAGGAAGACATATGATATGTTTAATGATAAAAAAGAAATTGTAAGACTTTGGGAAGAGATGCAACTAAAGATGAACAAATATGGCTTAAGATATAAAGGAACCGGTCTTACTTCTTTCATATTCCTAATTACTCCAAACCAATTGTATTTGTGAGTGCAAGTTTTCTTGACGATGGTTTGCAAATGCATGCAATTGATGATGGAGTTGAAGCTAGGACAAAGAATCTTGAATATCAGGATAACGGTGATGCAAATGATGATGATAAGTTGGGTGATGATGAATAATTCGGTGAAGTGCATAAACAATTTCATCATTGCCATCAAGTTGCCTATAAGGATTTGCATTGTTTGGTCTTAACACATCTAGTATTTGTGGAAAGGCAAACCACCTTTTAGACAGGTGTAAGAAGAAAATGAAGGTTAATCAGATATAGGTACATATATTGGATGGTTAGGTACTTGGCATTGAGATTTGGAAGACAAGTTATTGGAATAATTTTATCATCGGGTTCATACACACGTACAACCATGTTTAATGGGGGGTATTTCTATAGAAGATGGACATGAATGTTTTGATTCAAGAGTTAATAAGTTAGGGCATGACTGGGTCCAATTAAAATCATATTTTAAGTTGAAGTTCGAGTCTTTAGACTCCACTCAAAGATAGTATGGTCACTCTTTTCTCTCTTCAAGGGAGGTATATTGATGTTGTTGTTTTACAAGTCCTGTGAGTTGTCACCTTTCAGTTCATAGGAGGGAGATACCCATAATGATGTTCAAGTTTCAAAATTTGCTCATTTTGATTTTTGAGGATTACAATTTATTCATGATTGATTTTGAGGATATTGGCATGGATGATACAGAGTTTTTGGATTGCTTAGTTTGACCTTCAGAGGACATTAACTAATACAATTTATCTATTGGTAATTTTTTAGGATTTTGGTATGGATGATATTTTGATGGATGATTTTCCATTTTTGCATTTGGGGATTCAATCACTTATTATATATTTGTGACATGTATGGTAGTTCAACATTTTTTTAGTGATAGTATGATTTCTAGATTTGAGGCAATACCAATAGTTCACCTAGTTTACTTCTCAAATGTTTTTGGCAAACATTACAATTCACTCGTTGTTGAATAATTCATAGGTTTTCCATACACAAGTTTAATATGATATAGGATTAGGATACTAATCGACGTTTTCTTTTTTCTATTAGCTAGATTATTGTCAAAAAAATTTATGTCATTCTTTTAGAGTAATTTTGTGAACACATTTGTTCCCTTGATGGTCTTTGGACTTAGTCTTCTGACTTACATGAATGGTCTTCGAACCTAGCAACAAACAACTAATTCTTTTGCACTTTTTCTTAGCAAATTGGATTGTCATGCATTTTTAGTATTTGGGATGTGTTGGATTTACAATCAATTCACTTCTCATCAAGATTTTCTCTCATTGATTTCGGATTCATATCAGTGAACACTTAGAGGTTATCTAACTCATTTATTATACAATGAAATTTCTAGACTTGGTATTCGACATCCACTTTTGGTATTTTTTCACGCAGATCTTCCTCGAGACTCATAAAGTTTCAAACCATAGGTATCAAGTTGAAAACTCGGAGACGTTAACAACTTTTCCACTAATCTTTAAGCCTAATAAGTACACTTGTACAAACTTATGATTAAGGGGTAGATTGTTAGCATTTTGGCTCATAATCCTAAGTCCTTGGCCATTTTCATGTGTACCTCCGGACTATTGTGTTTATCACAACACTTAGTTATGTGTTAGGGTTAGCCATTACTTAGTGGTTATGATTATACATGATTATGTGAATGATTGATTAGCCTTTTCGAGTGATTTCTTTCTTGTAAACATTCTTATCTAGCATCTTCTTCAAGTAGAGAAGGGTGTTGTATTCTTAACCTATTATAAGAGAGATGTTTGAATTTTTATGCTTAATGTGAATGTTTATTCTTATTCTAGTACTTATAACATTTTTATTTTAAAAAAGTAAATGCACCTTTACCCTTTAGTTATTAAAATCATGGTATCAAAAAAGAATGACGAATATATATGGTAACTAGTGAGTAGACCAACCAAAGGTCTATTCAAAGTTTGTTACAATGATGAGGACCAAAAATCATTGTCCAATCAGTTCTCCGTAATCTCGTGCTTAGATTTATATGCTTCGAACAACTATATTCATCACTTTTTCCTGGAATTGATTGATTCATCCATTCCTAACTTCAAAGTAATTTGTAAATATATAAAGCAAAAGAGAATATTTCTTTTTAGCACTACTGTAGGAGTCTAAGAACAGTCTGGACTCACAATCACCATGATCAAAATTCGATGAAAATAAAAATAAATTCATGTGGGTCAGACATCAACGAATCGAGTTCAAATCCCATCTCAATTTTTGAAATAATAATTATAAAAAGCCAGCCATTGAAATCGCAAAGCATCTTTATTACAAATTTAAAAAAAGAGCAGAGCATACGTATAAGATTACAAATTTGAACTATCCAATCTCATTTTTTGCTGTTGTTGCCACTTTCGAGACCGAATTCCCAGCTTCCACACAAATAGATTTTGATGATATTCCCCGGCGGCTACAGCCTCGCAAAAGTGCCTTACAGAAAAGCCAGACTGAAAATATTCATGGCAGCACAGCACAACGCTGAGAAGACTCACTAATTTTTTCCCTCTATCTGCATTGAATCGATCAAATGTGTTTTATTTTGATGCTCCTTCTAATTTATGTAATGAATTGTGTGTATATAATATCTATAGATAAAATGCAGCACAAACAACAACCCATGTTACAGCAACTGTAAAGTATATTGTACGTGTTCCATGACTCTCCACTGCCACTGAGAGATTCCTTCTTCACATTGGGAACGCCGACGTGCTTCCTTGGGTCAATGTACAGTGAAAATCCATAACTGTTTTCCTCAGCGGCGTTTTCTCAGAGAGCATGCTCACTACATCTCTCATGGATGGCCGATCGAACGGGCGCCTGTTGGTGCAGAGCAGGGCCACATGGAGCATCAGCATCGCCTGATTTTCCTTCACCGCCGACTGCTTGTTCATGTTTTTGTCTAAAATGTCCATCAAAGAGCCTTCCGTCCTCCTAATCTCGGTGCATTTTCCTCGAACGAAATCGACAATGCTGATCCCTTCTGAGTCGACTGCGCTCATGCCTGTCAGGAGCTCCAGAAGAATCACTCCAAAGCTGTAGATGTCGGACTTCTCGTCCCTTGAAGGTTCATGTTCTGCATGAGCGAAAAAAAAAAAAAAAGCCATGATTAATCGATAAGACCTAGAAGAATTAGGAAAGAAGAATATTAATGGCTATAGATGAAGAATTTACCTGGGGAGATATAGGCAGTGGAGCACATGGCGTCGTCCGGAAGCTTGGCCATGCAGAAATCAGAAAGCCGGGTCTCCATGTGACTGTCTAGCAGTACGTTGCTGGGCTTCAAGGCGCCGTGCACAGTTGCTGGATTGCAGTCATGGTGAAGATAGCAGAGCGCATGTGCGAGTCCCTCCGCGATTTGATATCTCGTCGCCCAGCCGAATTCTTTCTTCTTATGATATTCGCCGGCCAGGCTACCGTTGGGCATGAACTCGTACAGAAAAATGAGAGAATTCTCGTTGTTGTAACAGAAGCCGAGCAGCCTGAGTATATTTCTGTGCCTTACATTGCCCAAAGCATCTAGTTCTTCGAGGGTATTTTGATTTAATTTCTGATTCAACTGCAGCTTCTTGACGGCTATGGCATCCCCTCCTGGCATCTCCGCTTTGTATACTGTGGAAAGYGGTCCGTTTCCRATTATGTTTGTGCTCTTCATGGATTTCAGAACGTCTTCCACTGTGAAACTCAGGCGCCCAAATGCCGTCATCTTCCACGTTCCTTCTTCAATATATAATGGATGAGTTCCTTGAGYTTGATACGGATCTGCTCTGTGTGATATTCCRCTGCTTCGAGTTTTGTAGCGCTTGTAATAATGGGTTCCGATGATTACTATGAATACGGAAACGGTAAACCCTGCGCCCATCACCCAGACTAATGCTCCCGGCTTAGCTCGAGGTCTCCGCTTCGAGTCCTGGGCACCACCATGGCTTAGATTCATGCACGGTCCCAACACGCCTCCGCACAGGAACTGGTTGCCAGCAAAAGCACTGGCGCCGATGTGCCGAAAAATGCCCCCGGAAGGCACCGAGCCAGATAAATCGTTGTATGAGACATTGAAAAACTTTAAACCGGTGCAGCTGTTGAACTCCGCGGGAATCGTCCCCGCGAGCGCGTTGTGGGATAAATCGATGCGCTGAATCTTGGGAATGCTGGCGAGCTGCTTGGGAATCAGCCCTGTTAACTCATTGTGCCCGAGTTCGAGTCTTGCCAGCTTCTGGCAATGAATAATATCCTGCGGAATGCTGCCGGATAAGGCATTTCCCTGCAATTCGAGGCTGATAAGCGAATTCCATTTGGTGAAGGTAGGAAGCTTGCCTGACAGGTTTGCGAAAGAGGCGGAGAATTTTAGCAAAGACGGCACAGACCAAATTTTGACAGGAAGTCTGCCGCCGAGAGGATTGTGAGAAACGTTGAGGTATTGAAGTCCCGGGGAATCGGTGAGCTCCGCAGGGATTCCGCCGGTGAGATTATTCATCGACAGGTCCGCGAAAGTTAAATTGGGCAGCATTCCCAGGAGACCTCGGGGTATTGAGCCGCTGAACCTGTTATCTGCCATGCGGAGACGCCAGAGCGGACGGCATCGAGCGAGGCTGGAAGGGATCTCGCCTTCGAATCCATTGGAGAAGAGTATGAGCTTGGAAAGCATACCTTGCGCACAGAGATCCGGCGGAACTGGGCCCGTGAAATTGTTGGTAGAGATGTCCAGATATCGCAGGTTCGAATCCCTTCCCAGCCGTTCGGGTAGCCGGCCAGAAAACGAGTTATTCCAAATGAGAAACGACTCCAGGTTTTTCAGGTCCGCCATCCCTTCCGGCACGGTTCCGCTCATTCTGTTGCACATGAGGCTCAGCAATTTCAGCTTCTTGAGTTTTGTAAAGCTCTCCGGAATTGGGCCCGTGAGAAGATTGTCCGATAAATCTAGCGACTCTAGCTCGCTGATATTGCTCAGCTGCGGAGGGATGAAGCCTCTCAGGTTGTTTCTGAAGATAAACATGGAGCTAAGCTTCTTGAGGTTCCCCAATTCCGCCGGCAAAAAGCCTGAGAGATTCGCCCCGGCGATGTCCAAGTACTCGAGCGCGGTCATGTTGCCGAGCTCCCGCGGAATCCCGCCGGAATAATGATTGTAACCAATCTCCATGTGGCGGAGACTCTGCAGCCTGCCCAACTCGGGAGGTATAGGTCCCGTGATCAAATTCCCGGCCAAGTGGAGAAACCTGAGATTAGTACCAAGAAACCCGTATTCCGCCGGGATGGATCCCTCGAAGTAGCTGCCCGCCAGGTTGAGCTCCTGCAGAACAGAGAGCCTGGCGAGCTCCACAGGCAGCGGGCCGCTGAAGCTGTTGCTGAAGGCATTGAATATCTGCAGGCGCTCGACCTTCGAAATCCCGGCCGGGAAGCTCCCGTTAAAATTGTTGTGACTGATGTCGAGAGTTCGAAGCCCGGTGAGATTGAAGATGGACGCCGGAAACAGCTCCGTGAACGAATTTTTGCTGATGTTGAGGCCGACGAGGTGCTGGAGCTCCTGAATACGGTCGGAAATCACGCCGGCGAGATTCTTCTGAGAGAGATCAAGGGCTACGACCTTGCTAAAGCTGCGATCACATGCGACGCCCGACCAGGAGCACGGGGAGCCAGAATCCTGGTTGTTCAGGTTCCAGTCCTGCAGGTGGCCATGGGAGTCCACGAAGCCCGATTTGAGAGCCAGAAGCGCCTGTGTTTCACGGGCCAACGGATTCGAAGCTGCGGAGACGCAGTGAGAAAACACTAGACTGATAATAATAACAAGAAGGGGAACTAAAATACCTGACAAACAAATGCCGGAGGTGCCCATGACCATTACTACTGCTAGAATTTCTGAAACTGATCCTGGAAAATCAACATCAATAATAGCAACAGCGATTCAACCATCAATCAACGGCCGCCTGGCACTGTTACTATTTTGTCATCATCATATGAATCTATGGATACGTAGCAACTTCATGTGTGAAGGAGGGACAACTACCATTCAGGGATCGAAACTCGTATAAATAGAGCCACAAAAAGCGATATTTGAATTGCAGACACGAAACGAATCCATGCAACGTTGGGCCGTGTGAGCATCGTCATTCTAATAATGATTATTATAGGCATTTCTGGGCAGAATCCGCATGCTCGCCCTCTTTACTTTAGTCATGTCAGCCTCAAAGCCTCCATTCTTCTCCCACTCAAACTCGACCGCTAAACCTCATAGTCCACGCTGAATTCGGTCGTGTTCCATTGGTTGAACGGGACCAGACCTCATTAGGGCCCGTGTGTTTACTTTTTAAGGAATATATTTTGTTGGCTGCCAAAATCAATCGTCCACATTAAAAGTTCACGATGCCAAGGTAATATGGCACAAGACCAAATGCAGTCAATGCCAATCTTCAACCTCTTGTAAAAGGGGATGGTAATGGCAATGTAGATAAGTCTAAATGAAAAATCTTTAAAGTACTTGGATTGTGCAATCTCTAGCTTTTTTTTTTTGAATTTTTATCTGATTTTGGGAAAAATTGATATAAAAAAAAAAATCGTGTCTAAAACAGGTAAAAAATTAAAAACATTTAAATTATATATTCAATATATTGTAAAATAATTTTGTTGAAGTTTATTTTTTATTTTTTCAAAATCAATGTCCATCTCAATATATTGTAAGATAATGATAAGTTGGATGAGTGTTAAATAGAACTTTTTTATGTCAATTTTCACTCTATACCAATTTTATTGGGAGAAGTACAAAGTTTGCTTGAGGTTTATTACAATTGATTATAAACAAAAATTGTGTCTAAAAAAAGTTAAAAATAAAAACATTTAAATTACACATTCAATATATTGTAAAATAATTTTGTTGAAGTTTGTTCTTTGTTCAAAATCAATGTCGATCTTCAATATATTATAAGATAATGACAAGTTGGATGAATGTTAAATAGAGCTTCTTTATGTCAATTTTCACTCTATATCAATAAAGACATTGGAAGAAGTACAAAGTTTGCTGAAGTTTATTACATTGGGAGAAGTATAAAGTTTGTTGAAGTTTATTTTTTTTCAAAATAATTAAGTATAGAGTTTTTAACATTTCAATCAAATTAATGGCGTTCTAAATGGATCAAAGTGTAGTGATTTCAATAATTTCAGTGAGATAAGGTGGAAGGTGTTTAAAAAAACTATAGTGTTTTCTAAAGTGAGTGGTGTTTAGGGTGTCACTAGGAAAGTGTGGTGCTTTAGATAATTTTAACAAGGTGGGTGGTGTTTAGAGTGGATCTTTTTTGGATGAAACAATATGGTTCAAAATGTGGTGGATATCAAAACTCTCGTGTATGCATTTAGTGTGGTGTCCAAGATTTCAAGATGGATCTAGGAGAGCGTAGTGATTTCAACATTTTTAGTGAAGCTAGTGGTGCTCGAGATGGATCTCCTTTGGATGCATGGATATGCTTCAAAATGTAGCTTAGACCAAAATTGTGGTGTATGCAATCAATGTTAGTATTCCACATATTACAAGGCAATAGAGTGTAGTACTTTCCACAATTTCAATAAGATGAGTGGTGTTTAAGATGGATCACCTTTGGATGGTGAAGTAATATGGCTCAAGAAGTGACAAAGATCAAAACTCTAAGGGATGCAATCAGTGTCAAGTTTCAACATGTTGCAAGGCAACAAAGTGTAGTTTCAACATGTTGCAAGGAAACAAAGTGTAATACTTTTGATCATTTCAATGAGGGGAGTGGTGTTCAAGATGGATCTCCTTTGAAGGGAACACAACTCTCCATGATGAATAACACGTTGTTTTAGCACTAGTTTCTAGGATATGTATTTGTATATATTTTTAATAATCGATAGCTTTTGATCTTCTTCTTTTGCTCATCCTCTCTTTGGTGTTTCATGCTTTGTTTAGTTATTGTTTATCAAAATCATGTTCAATGTGGTTTTGTTCATAATAAACATTGTAAACACATTGTGGTTTAGTGGTTAAGACATAACATTCTACACTAACATTGAATTTTGATGTAACAATTAAGTTAAAACATGACTCAATAATTTGTGTACTTGTGTTTATAATATAAGTTGTAAAGGCATTGTCATTTAACATTTTAGATATAACTTTCTACATTAATATTGAAATTTGGTATAATAGTAAAAACATGATCCAATAATTTAACTTGTAATTGTACCCATAATTCAATGATTTCACAAAAGTTGTTATCACACAAATAAATTCAAATTCAAACTTGGGTAGGTATAAAATCCTTACTAATATGTACTTTGGTTGGGAATTTGAAGTTCTTCACATTAAAATAAAATAATAATTCAATGATTTCACAAAAGTTGTTATCACACAAATAAATTCAAATTCAAACTTGGGTGAGTATACAATCCTTACTAATATGTACTTTGGTTGGGAATTTAAAGTTCTCCACATTAAAATAAAATAATATAGTATAAAAATGACTTTGATATCATTTCAATTTCCTTTCAATAAAAGAGAATATTAATTTTTTTATATAATATATTTAGAAAAGAAAAGATGTATGATCCTTAACCAAACCAGCAAGATATGCATTTACTTTTGGTTTTTTTTTATATTAACAAAGTAAGAAAGTAATTTAGCATATGGATCAGTCACTCTATTTATGGATTTCAAAAGGTTAGGAAGTTCCCTTTTGCTTTGAATTATTGACAAGCAAAGCAGGCGTACATGGTAAACTTTGACAATTTTATATCGTCATGTCTTTGTAATGCAATCTCAATTAAAAAGATAAATCAGTTAATGTAGGAATAAAGTAAGGTAAGTGATATGGAAAACTTCCGGGGATGAGAACCAACTCAAAGCAAAAGAAGATGTGAAAGCTAATAACTTTTACATGGGAACGGGAAAGAATGAAGGCTTTGGATCTTGAGTGTTCCATACATCAAGCCAAGACAAATGCTTTTTCCTAATTTCATCGAGTTTTTGGTTAATTCGATACATCTTTTGAATGTTGAATTTTTTTTTTTTTAATATTATAATTTTAATGGTATAATTTAAAAAATATATATATTATTTAAATTAAAAATAAATTTATGTTAAGTGTTTTTTTAAGTCAGAATATTTTAGAGTTTTTTTTTTTTAATTTGTGAAAATAATATATGGATTTATTCTCAATTCTAAATGTTTTATATTTTTAATTTTTTGGGGGAATTATTACTTGAATTCCACAACAAAATTGTTGGTCAAATCACAATTTTACATTGTTTAAATATCGTCTTTGAATGTATAAATAGATTCATCACTCACAATTTTACATTGTTTAAATATCTTTTTTGAATGCATAAATTTAGCTCCCTCAAAATCTCCACGGCACCCAAAATATGTGATTTCAACCATTGAAATTTGAAATTTTATGAATTTTATGAATTTCCCACCGAATTTTGAGCAAAACTCATAAAAAAAATACCCCCAAAAAATAAAAACATAGAAATTTTAGACTACATCCATAATATATGCGATATTTTTAGTTACTTCAATTTGTAAAAATATTTCTTTAGGTATAATCAAAATCTAATTTCATAATTTAAAAATAAAAGGGTTTTAAATTTTTTAACTAGGAACTCTATCATCTCGGGTTTATAACAACAATTATGTAATGATGGAGAGGAGAGGTTTTGATATATGTTAATCAGTTTGGATTGGAGTTTTCAATAGAATAGTCTAAACATGCTACTTTTAAAAGCTTTTTTAGACTAGTTTTGCTCAAAATCTAGCCAAAAAATTAGAAAAGTTGTTGAAATATGATTGAGATTGCACAATCTGTGTATGTATTAAAAAATCCAATTTAAGCAATAAAAAATTGCAATTTCACCAACAATTACATAGTGGCATGGTTGCCCTAAAAAATCCAAAAAATAGAATGTTTAGACTTCTTTGTTTTCAATAGCTCTAACTAGTGGTGTTGGAGACTTTTAAATAGAATAATTATAGGGAATTGTCTAATCTTGTAGCAATAGCAAACTTCATTCAGGTTGTTGGGATTTGACTACACATAAAGTTGAGTTCTTGTAGCAATAGCAAACTTCATTCTAAGTTGTTGGAATTTGAATACATAGATACTTGAGTTCTTATAGATTTGGAACTCTAAACAATTTCTTGATGATATGAATCTGATCATAATTGAAAAAAATGTCCAAGTCATTACTTCACCATACATATACCTTAGATCATGGTAAAACTTTACTCATATCTAATTTTTTTTACCAAATTTTTATAAGAGAATTCATTTGCCACTAGATTAAAATAAATGAAATTAAAAAAAAAAAAAAAACTATTTTTATGAAAAAAAATTCATATTATTAAGAAAATATGAAAATCTAAAATTGAACTCATTAAATACCCAAATTCATATAAATTATAAATATTAAAATACAAAACTTGAATGCATAAAATAACAATCTAAAATTTTAAACCTAAGTATAAACACAAAACTTAAGTTCTATCATAAAAAAGTTTAGCTTCAAGTGGTTGATTATCATAATCATTAAAAATTGGACCCCAACTAAACTTCAAATGGTTGATTATCATAATCATTAAAAGTTGGACCCCAACTAGACTAATGTTAGCAAATTCAAACAACACAATGCTCATCACCCAACTATCATAATTAAATTGAAGTGACTTTATTGTTT
>JZKD02S1741655.1:99856-115747 GCA_000966675.3 Picea glauca | reverse complement strand
GTCAGAAATGCCTATCGTGCTAAAAATCCCTGGCTTAAGAATTACAGAAATGAGGTGTGGGACCTAGTTGATAATTTCTTCTTGGTTTTCAACATTTCTTTCATTCCGAGGGAAGAAAATACTTCAGCTGATTCTTTAGCTATCTCAGCTAGTTTTCTCAAAGTTCCTCTGTCGCCTATGATCAAATCTGATGTTGAAATAAGATATAGACCCTCTGTACTAGACAATGTCAAACATTGGAAAGTATTTGAAGACGATCTGGAGATCGAAAAATTTCTCCAATCCATTGATGACTTTTCTGCACTGCACATAGATGAGGATCCTGACATGGAAGGTGACCATCACCCTGGGGAGTTTTTGAATAAAATTGCTAACCACCAGATTATTCAACTACCAAGCAATTACATTCCAAAAGGACTAATCTAACTAGAAAGGTTGTTCGATGGGAGTGATGTGGCAGTAAAGGGTAGAGTTTCAGGTGATGATGTCGACACATCTGAGTGCAACATAGACACACCAGAGGAGCCTAAGTTTGTCAAGTTGTCAAGGAATTTGACCGAGGAGCAGAGGGCCGAATATACCGAGTTGTTGAGGGAGTTTGCTGATGTGTTTGCTTGGACCTACGAAGACCTCAAGACATATGACACATCATTCATTGAGCACAAGATCCCACTGAAAGAAGAGGCTAAGCCATTCAAGCAGAAGATGAGGTAGATAAATCCCATGTTGCTACCTGTCATGGAGAAAGAAGTGAAGAAGTTGCTAGATGCCCAAATCATCGTTACCTTGAGATATTCCGATTGGGTGGCCAATTTGGTTCCGGTAAGAAATAAAAGTGGGGAAATAAGAATCTGTGTTGATTTCAGGAACCTAAACAGGAGCTCGAGGAAAGACAATTATCCCCTACCCAACATGGAACACATATTGCAGAAGGTCATTGGTGCATCTAGAATATCCATGATTGATGGCTTTTCTGGTTATAATCAGATATCAGTCATGCCTGAGGACAGGGAAAAAACAACCTTCACCACTCCTTGGGGCACATTCATGTATGCCAAAATGCCTTTCGAACTGATGAATGTAGGAGCAACATTTCAACGACCCATGGACATAGCCTTCATCAGGGAAAAGGACCATTTTTTGGTGATCTACCTAGATGACATAAAAATCTTCTCCAGGTCCGATAAAGAACATTGTTTCCACTTGAGAAGAGTTTTTTCGAAGTGTCACAGGTTCGGCCTTTCCCTGGATCCCAAGAAATCTCTATTTTCTATGAATTAAGGGAATCTATTAAGCCATATAGTGTCAGTAGAGGGAGTGAGAATTGACCCTAGCAAGGTAGAATCACTTCAGACCCTATCACTTCCCAAATCTAAGAAGGAAGTTCAGGCCTTTTTGGGGAAGATAAATTTTCTTAGGAGATTTGTCTCAAATTTTGTTGAGTTGGTGAAACACATCACAGCCATGCTCAGGAAGGGGAATGAAGTGAAATAGATTGTTGAACCCATGGAATCTTTTGTCCAAATAAAGAAGGCATTGACTGAGGCACCCGTGCTAATCAGTCCTGATTATTCTAAAGATTTCCTGATTTTTTCTTTTTCTTCTTATGATACAGTAGCAGCATTCTTATTGAAGAAAAATGATCAAGGGCGAGAGCAACCTATTACCTTCTACAGCAAGGCATTGCGAGGTGTAGAACTCTGGTATGAGATCATGGAGAAGTAGGCCTATGCCCTGGTGAAATATCTCAAAGCTTTTAGAGTCTATGTCTTGCACTCAAAGATTACTGCATATGTCCCTTTGGCTTCTGTGAAGGACATTCTTATACATCCTGACATAGATGGAAAATGAGGTAAGTGGATTGCCAAGATCTTATAGTTTGATGGAAATCAAGCCCACCAAGTTGATAAAGGGGCAGGGTTTAGCCAGGTTGCTAGCTAAATCCAACTGCAGATCCTTGGGAATTAACTTCATCAACGAGCACGCTGAGTCATCCAACAATCATTTCCAGAGTGCCCTATCACTAGCAGAATGTGCCTAGTACAAGGATATCTTGTATTTTCTGTGAGAATTGAGGCCTCCCGATGGAATGGAAAAAAACAAGGCAAGAGATTTGAAGCTCAAGGTGGTAAGATATTGCCTCATCGACCAAACCTTGTACTGGAAGGACCCTTTAGGGGTATTCTTAAGGTGCCTGGACCCACAAGAAGCTCAGCAGGTTACATTTGATTTCCATAGTGGCCTTTGTAGGGGGCATCATTTCTGGAATACCATAGCCCATAAGATCCTCCGAGTTGGGTATTACTGGCCCACTTTATTCCCTGATGTCTATAGAAAAATCAGAGCTTGCATCAAATGCCAGAAGTTCTCAGGAAAGAAGCAGCTCAAATATCTACCATTAAAGACTGTAGCGGTTTCAGCACCCTTTCAGCAGTGGGGATTGGACTTCATTGGAGAGATTCATCCCCCCTCAAGTGGCCAGCACAGATGGATCCTCACTGCAATAGATTATTTCACCAAATGGATAGAAGTTGTCCCCACCAGGAGTACTTCTCACAAAGTAATTATCAGCTTCCTGGAGGATATCGTAGCCAGATTTGGTTGCCCTAGAAGAATTGTCACTGATAACGCAGCCCCCTTTAGGTCTGAGCCTCTGATCAAGTTCTTAGAACAGTTTGAGATTTCACTGATTTACTCTACTCCCTATTATCCTCAAGGAAATGGACTGGCAGAGTCTTTCAATAAAATTTTGATCAAGCTCATTAAGAAATTACTGGAAGACAATAAACGGGCCTAGGATTCGAAGCTCAAATTTTCTCTATGGGCCGATCGGGTGACAACCAAGAAGTACCTGGGCATCTCCCCTTTCCAACTTGTTTACGGAACAAAGGCTATTTTCCCTATGCAGATCGCCGTATCTGTGGAGAAATTCCTCCAGGACCTTGAAGGAGAGCTCGACCACATAGTCAAAAGGATTCATCAGATGGTGGAAGTGCATCAGATCAGAGAACAGGTCATGGACAAGGCCTATAATCATCAACAGAAGATTAAGCAGGCTTTTGACAGGAAGAGCAGAAAGAAATAATTCGAGCAGGGTGATTTGGTGCTCAAATGGGATGCACCCAGGCAGGACAGGGGCAAGCATAGTAAGTTTGATGCTCTCTGGTTTGGGCCTTTCAATATCCTTAAATCATTTTCAAACAACACTTACAGGTTGCAGGATCTAGAAGACAAAGAAGTTTTTAATGGCCCAGTGAATGGGAATTTCTTGAAAAAATGTTTTTTGTGAGCCTCAGTCGTATCTTTTGTTTTGTAAATATTGTTTTGTTTTCAGCTTAATAAATGACTCCTAAGCCCAACAACAAGGCATTGAATCTATAAAAATGTTCTTAGAGAATCACAGGGATGACTCTATCCCCCATGGAGCCAAATGTTAGCAATATTTCTGGTAAGGGGGGTAAAATGTGAAGGAATGGGTTAAAAACCCACTTACCCTAAGTTCGAGATGCAAATGCACCTATGTTTAAATGGAAATCAATTTTGGACGGTAGGATTTCATGCGACCGGATCAACGGAGCACATCATATTCTGGAGCCCCCCTTCCTTTCTACCTTTAAGCAGAAGGGGGGGGTCCAGAATTGGGGGTGCACCTCTTCAATGGTCCTGATCAGAGCACCCAGATCAATGGCTCTCAAGGAAATTTTGGAACCCCCCTGCCTTTCTACCTTTAAGCCGAGGGGGGGGGTCCAGAATTGGGTGCTCAGCTTCCCAACGGCCGAGATCTAAGCTCCCTGATCAACGACGCTCGTGCAATCCCATCCTTCTCAGTTACTCTATTTTTAACCAACGTGGGCCCTTCCTCCGTTATGTCATCTTCTAGAGCCACCTTTCCCCTATTGCCATGTGTCATCTGTCCTTCTCCACCCTATAGTCCAGGTGGTCCCTCCCCCATCTCATCATCCATTCACCACCTGCCATGTGTACCGCTCTCGTCCATGTCAACCTTCCACTAAAATGTGCCCAATACATCTCATCTCCTGCTTCCTCCGCTTATCTCCTTCTACCATGTGTCTCCCCTGCAACTTCTCTCACCCCTCATCGCTTCTTTCTTCACCCCCGCGGTTTTGGCCCCACCACTCCTTTTCTGCACCCCATCTTTCGCGCTGGCCTCCATGCCTATTCATCAGGCAGTTCAGCTAATCCAGGTGGCAGCACAAATGTATTTTCACATCGCAGAAGTGTCGATTTGTTCAGGTGTTTCAGGATTAATCTGTAAGTGTGGACACAAACCGATCTCCCTAGATCCACCTGGATCTAGAAAAAAAAGGACAGAATAATACTCTTTCCCTAGACCTAGACTATTGAATGAACTAAGAGGCAAGGATCATGAACATACCTTATGAACACTTCCTTGGTTCTTTGTTGTTCCAAGCTTCGCTCCAACTCTCTTGTGTCGTTCAGATCACAACAGTACAAACCAATCGAAGTGAAGGCAAATCAATATATTCAATAGCTAATCTATACATATGATCAAGGAGTTATGTAATAAAGTGACATCATCTTTATGGGAAAGAGACATATTACTGTATTAAATTGATAGAAAGTGAAACTTACAACCTGAGCCTTGATGTTGTAGATCTCCTTTCAATGGCTCCTAGCTCTGACACACACACTTGCTCATGCATGAAGNTAATCATCAACAGAAGATTAAGAAGGCTTTTGACAGGAAGAGCAGAAAGAAATAATTCGAGCAGGGTGATCTGGTGCTCAAATGGGATGCACCCAGGAAGGACACGGGCAAGCATAGTAAGTTTGATGCCCTCTGGTTTGGGCCTTTCAATATCCTTAAATAATTTTCAAACAACACTTACAGGTTGCAGGATCTAGAAGGTAAAGAAGTTTTTAATGGCCCAGTGAATGGGCATTTCTTGAAAAAATGTTTTTTGTGAGCCTCAGTTGTATCTTTTGTTTTGTAAATATTGTTTTGTTTTCAGCTTAATAAATGACTCCTAATCCCAACAGCAAGGCATTGAATCTATAAAAATGTTCTTAGAGAATCACAGGGACGACTCTATCCCCCATGGAGCCAAATGTTAGTGATATTTCTGGTAAGGGGGTTAAAATGTGAAGGAATGGGTTAAAAACCCACTTACCCTAAGTTCGAGATGCAAATGCACCTATGTTTAAATGGAAATCAATTTTGGATGGTAGGATTTCATGCGACCGGATCAACGGAGCACATCATATTCTGGAGCCCCCCTGCCTTTCTACCTTTAAGCAGAAGGGGGGGGTCCGGAATTGGGGGCGCACCCCTTCAATGGTCCTGATCAGAGCGCCCAGATCAACGGCTCTCAAGGAAATTCTGGAACCCCCCTGCCTTTCTACCTTTAAGCTGAGGGGGGGGGTCCAGAATTGGGTGCTCAGCTTCCCAACGGCCGAGATCTAAGCTCCCTGATCAACGACGCTCGTGCAATTCCATCCTTCTCAGTTGCTCTATTTTTAACCAACGTGGGCCCTTCCTCCGTTATGTCATCTTCTAGAGCCACCTTTCCCCTGCTGCCATGTGTCATCTATCCTTCTCCACCCTATAGTCCAGGTGGTCCCTCCCCCATCTCATCATCCATTCACCACCTTCCATGTGTACCGCTCTCGTCCACGTCAACCTTCCACTAAAATGTGCCCAATACATCTCATCTCCTACTTCCTCCTCTTATCTCCTTCTACCATGTGTCTCCCCTGCAACTTCTCTCACCCCTCATCGCTTCTTACTTCACCCCCGTGGTTTTGGCCCCACCACTCTTTTTCTGCACCCCATCTTTCGCGCTGGCCTCCATGCCTATTCATCAGGCAGTTCAGCTAATCCAAGTGGCAGCACAAAGGGATTTTCACATCACAGAAGTGTCGAGTTGGTCAGGTGTTTCAGGATTAATCTGTAAGTGTGGACACAAACCGATCTCCCTAGATCCACCTGGATCTAGAAAAAAACAGGACAGAATAATACTCTTTCCCTAGACCTAGACTATTGAATGAACTAAGAGGCAAGGATCATGAACATACCTTATGAACACTTCCTTGGGTCTTTGTTGTTCCAAGCTTCGCTCCAACGCTCTTGTGTCGTTCAGATCACAACAGTACAAACCAATCGAAGTGAAGGCAAATCAATATATTCAATAGCTAATCTATACATATGATCAAGGAGTTATGTAATAAAGTGACATCATCTTTATGGGAAAGAGACATATTATTGTATTAAATTGATAGAAAGTGAAACTTACAACCTGAGCCTTGATGTTGTAGATCTCCTTTCAATGGCTCCTAGCTCTGACACACACACTTGCTCATGCATGAAGAAAATCAACCACTTTTGATGACCTTGCTGGTGTCTCTGGCTGCTGTAGCATCAATCCTTCATACAATCTTACACTAATTCTTCAATCAATCTCTTGCTAGTTTGCTTCTAACCTTTTCCATGAGCATTCTCTTCAATATAAAGGAGAGAATAGATTAGTTACTTGGATAAGAATAATCCCAAGATATCAGGAAACTAGTACTTAGATAACCATTCGAATGCCAACTCACCCTTCTAGAAGATTCCCTTCTAGAAGGCTCGAGAACTTCATCTTTTTCCTTCCTTTGGAAGATGTTTGCACCCTGATAGTTAGGTACAGTGTGAACCCCTCGCACCCCAGCTTCATGCAGCCTGCGATAATAAGGCATTCTCGCAGGCAAATATATAGATAGCCTGCGAACCTCCTTTAAAAGTATGATTTATGGAAACAGACAAGTGTAACTTTTCTCAGGAAAGTGTTCTTAGTGAAGAGCTTGATTTTCCATCATCATAACATCATCATGATGAAAAAAATTGTGGACAATAGAATGCCCCCCAAAGTCTGAGAGTGGAACTACTGACAGTCAATAGACTTTGTAAGCTGCATGTGTATGTCAAGAACCAAAAGAACATCTAATCGGACACCTGCAAACATCCAAGCATCGGCAGAATATCATATATCTCAATTCTGAGGTAGGCATTCCCATACTCAGATCATAGACTAATGACATCATAAAAAAAGGTCATGGCCACCAATCATACACTGTGGATCCATGCTTCCACAATATAGCATAGCCACCTGAATACACTGTGGATCTATGCGACAAAGTTTTTAAAGCAAGACGACATAGCCACGAAACATACACAGTGGATCTATGTGTCGCAAATTATACACACTCCATCGCAACCTGGATCACAAAGATAATATCTAGGGTCTTCAATCTCATCGCCCAAAGTACGAATCTAGCCATGTGATTACATGTGTCGAAGTCGAACATGGTAGAAACCACTTGATTACCGGTCATTGATGTAACCGTTAACAAGTGCGAGGGAGATCACCATTGATGTCAATGACTCCCAAGNTAGCTCTGACACACACACTTGCTCATGCATGAAGAAAATCAACCACTTTTGATGACCTTGCTGGTGTCTCTGGTTGCTGTAGCATCAGTCCTTCATACAATCTTACACTAATTCTTCAATCAATCTCTTGCTAGTTTGATTCTAACCTTTTCCATGAGCATTCTCTTCAATATAAAGGAGAGAATAGATTAGTTACTTCGATAAGAATAATCCCAAGATATCAGGAAACTAGTACTTAGATAACCATTTGAATGCCAACTCACCCTTCTAGAAGATTCCCTTCTAGAAGGCCGAGAACTTCATCTTTTTCCTTCCTTTGGAAGATGTTTTCACCCTGATAGTTAGGTACAGTGTGAACCCCTCGCACCCCAGCTTCATGCAGCCTGCCATAATAAGGCATTCTCGCAGGCAAATATATAGATAGCCTGCGAACCTCCTTTAAAAGTATGATTTATGGAAACAGACAAGTGTAACTTTTCTCAGGAAAGTGTTCTTAGTGAAGAGCTTGATTTTCCATCATCATAACATCATCATGATGAAAAAAATTGTGGACAATAGAATGCCCCCCAAAGTCTGAGAGTGGAACTACTGACAGTCAATAGACTTTGTAAGCTGCATGTGTATGTCAAGAACCAAAAGAACATCTAATCGGACACCTGCAAACATCCAAGCATCGGCAGAATATCATATATCTCAATTCTGAGGTAGGCATTCCCATACTCAGATCATAGACTAATGACATCATAAAAAAAGGTCATGGCCACCAATCATACACTGTGGATCCATGCTTCCACAATATAGCATAGCCACCTGAATACACTGTGGATCTATGCGACAAAGTTTTTAAAGCAAGACGACATAGCCACGAAACATACACAGTGGATCTATGTGTCGCAAATTATACACACTCCATCGCAACCTGGATCACAAAGATAATATCTAGGGTCTTCAATCTCATCGCCCAAAGTACGAATCTAGCCATGTGATTACATGTGTCGAAGTCGAACATGGTAGAAACCACTTGATTACCGGTCATTGATGTAACCGTTAACAAGTGCGAGGGAGATCACCATTGATGTCAATGACTCCCAAGGTACTACAGTACAATCCATTGACTGTGAATAAATGAGTTGATGTCGAACACCCGATAGAATCCTTTGATCAGGGGTCAATGATGTAAACCCACTGTCGAAAGTGAGGAAACTTGCCATTGAGGCATGCAAGCTCCAAGGTACTGAATAATTTCTAAGTCTTGATTCTGGATAAGGTGTTGAAGTTGATGGAACAAAACTCGTCACAGGAGGGCCTTGATGTAACCCCCATCAATGACATGAAATGAGTAATTGAGTTTGAAAGTGAAACAGAGTATGTGGCAATTGGACTTTAGACACAGGGAAGGCCGACACAGAAGGAATGGATAACTGTAGATGGCCGACTCAATAGAGATTTCAGACGAACTTCTCTTGAACATATGAATGACACGACCAATGATTTGGTAGCATTGACTCAAAAATGACACATGAAAAGACCTTGTTATCAAATCGAATGAGAGACAAATGGATTTCCCAAACCAGCTTCAAATGATGAATAGGGGCTGTCATGTTCAAGAGCAACACTTACTGCCAATCAATACAAAGATGAAACATATCCCTTTCCCAAATTTTCCCCCACCATTTCTGGCAAGTACCTTTTTATTTTTACGCAAGCTTGAAGAGGATCACATATGCTTGTTGATATATAAGCTCATCCTTCAGATGAGTCCCTCGGAGTATTTTTAACGAACCCTAAGATGGAGTGGTTCGGTCCCATTACGGGTCTGCCAATGTTTGTTTAACGAGTCCAAAGATAGTAAACTCGAAGGTTTTTCAAGATTATAGAGTTTGGAAAAACACTTAAAAGAGAACTCTCTCAGTTCCTTTTTCGTACATTAGTCCAATGAGACCGAAAAAGGGTTAAACTATCGCTCGAAAGATGCATACTTCAAATACTTTAACGAGCATGAAAACAACAAGATCGCTCAGCAATCTTTTCATGTTTAGAGAGTCTGAAAAGAGCTTAAAGATAACTCCAGGGGGGTTCCTTTTTTGTATAACCACAGCGAGCCCAAAAAATTGATAAAGCAATGCTCGGTCACATTCTTATGTTTTTCACAAGTGAAAGAACGGACAAAAGGTGCTCGAGGTTTTTATGTAAAAACCATAACAAGCAATTAAAATCACACCACACCAGAGAAAAATTATGTCCATAATCATCCATGTTTCGCACCTGTAAGTCATTTCACTCATTTTCNCAAGCATCGACAGAATATCATATATATCAATTCTGAGGTAGGCATTCCCATACTCAGATCATAGACTGATGACATCATAAAAAAAGGTCATGGACACCAATCATACACTGTGGATCCATGCTGCCACAATATAGCATAGCCACCTGAATACACCGTGGATCTATGCGACAAAGTTTTTAAAGCAAGACGACATAGCCACGAAACATACACAGTGGATCTATGTGTCGCAAATTATACACACTCCATCACAACCTGGATCACAAATATAATATCCAAGGTCTTCAATCTCATCGCCCAAAGTACGAATCTAGCCATGTGATTACATGTGTCGAAGTCGAACATGGTAGAAACCACTTGATTACCGGTCATTGATGTAATCACCATTGATGTCAATGACTCCCAAGGTACTACAGTACAATCCATTGACTGTGAATAAATGAGTTGATTTCGAACACCCGACGGAATCCTTTGATCAGGGGTCAATGATGTAAAACCACTGTCGAAAGTGAGGAAACTTGCCATTGAGGCATGCAAGCTCCAAGGTACTGAATAATTTCTAAGTCTTGATTCTGGATAAGGTGTTGAAGTCGATGGAACAAAACTCATCACAGGAGGGCCTTGATGTATCCCCCATCAATGACACGAAATGAGTAACTGAGTTTGAAAGTGAAATAGAGTATGTGGCAATTGGACTTTGGACACAGGGAAGGCCGACACAGAAGGAATGGATAACTGCAGATGACCGACTCAATAGAGATTTCAGACGGACTTCTCTTGAACATATGAATGACACGACCAATGATTTGGCAGCATTGACTCAAAAATGACACATGAAAATACCTTGTTATCAAATCGAATGAGAGACAAATGGATTTCCCAAACCAGCTTCAAATGATGAATAGGGGGTGTCATGTTCAAGAGCAACACTTACTGCCAATCAATACAAAGATGAAACATATCCCTTTCCCAAATTNAATGTTTGTTTAACGAGTCCAAAGATAGTAAACTCGAAGGTTTTTCAAGATTATAGAGTTTGGAAAAACACTTAAAAGAGAACTCTCTCAGTTCCTTTTTCGTACATTAGTCCAACAAGACCGAAAAAGGGTTAAACTATCGCTCGAAAGATGCATACTTCAAATACTTTAACGAGCATGAAAATAACAAGATCGCTCAGCAATCTTTTCATGTTTAGAGAGTCTGAAAAGAGCTTAAAGATAACTCCAGGGGGGTTCCTTTTTTTTATAACCACAGCGAGCCCAAAAAATTGATAAAGCAATGCTCGGTCACATTCTTATGTTTTTCACAAGCGCAAGAACGGACAAAAGGCGCTCGAGGTTTTTATGTAAAAACCATAACAAGCAATTAAAATCACACCACACCAGAGAAAAATTATGTCCATAATCATCCATGTTTCGCACCTGTAAGTCATTTCACTCATTTTCACATTAGTGATTAGGTTTAAATGATAAATAAATATAAAAAACCCACATTTGATATAGTAAAAAGTAATTAAAATGAGTAAATAACAAAATTTACCATATCATTTCACACTTTTACCATTGTGTTCCAAAAACCCTCATTTTACCCTCTACATTCGGTGTCGATTTTCGGGAGCTACGAGTGATCATTTGACGAGCTGTCAGCAACATCTTGGTAAGTTCTTAATTCCTGATCTTTTCATGGTTTAAAAATTTGATTTCATTGGTTAAAAGTTCAGTTTTAAGTTAGTTTTTTGAACCCTATTCACGTAGAGGCATTCTCGCAGGTGGCCCATATAGGACCTGCGAGAATGACTCATTCTCATAGGTAGGCCTTAAGTCGCCTGCGAGAATTTTTCACTGTGGATAGTATGGGACCTGCGAGCAGCGCAGAACTCAAAAAATTATGAAACGTTTAGCCAATAGAAAAAATTTATTTCATGAATAAGATCATTAACCATGTTTGTATATTTCTTATGCAGGTAAATAGCCACAACCATGGTGCTAGAGTGGTGGGAATGAGAACACGAGGAGGATAACGCAAATGCCGAAAACCATCCTCCCACCATAGCTGCACTAAGAGACTGTGGTCTCTTAAAATACTTCTGTATCCCGGGCATGAGAGCCCAAGTTTGATTACTGGAGTACCTAGTCCGAATGTGGGATCTAGACCAACAAGTTTTCATTGTGGGAGCTCATACATTGACTATTGAAATTGAGGACATATATTTCTTGACCGGCTTATCTAGGCGTGGGTCCTATGTCAGTTTGACCGACATCAGAGCAGGCGGGTTAAAAATGAGTGAATATTGCAACCAATACTGCGTACCTGAGGCCAAAAGAAAGAAAGGGAAAGTGGCAATTTGGGGAGTAACTGACTTGACTCTCCGCACTATTCTCTTCACCATTTCTCAGATGGCTGGAAGTGTTTCTCCCCATATGGAATTGCAGAGCTATTTCTAGTATGCCATCGAGTGTACTGAGCCCTGGGTATTTAACTGGGCTGATGCAGTATTGCGCAATATCAAAAAATAGTTGACTAAGTGCAAGCGTGGAGATCTAAAACAGTTTGGATATGGATCTTTGTTAGTTTCCTTCTTCCTAGAGAGGGTCCCTGTGCTCAGACTACAGGCTGAGTGGCACTTTCCGGGTCCTAGAGATCCGAGGATGTTGCGGTAGTGTCGGCTCATGGACCGACATGTGGCAGGACCAATCGTCAAATATGACGATATTTTCTTCGACTGGTTGCAAAAACAGATGCTGATGGTCGACAATTACACATATGATGGGTTGGATTTTCGAGGAGATCTAGATCTAGCACTACCTGAGGATGCTCAGTGGGGAGACCTCGGTAAGAAGTACACAAATTTTTTTGTTTTTAAATGTTTTTGAATTTTTATCATATTTAAATGTTTTGGTTTTATAGATTTACCCGAAGACTAACAACAAATATTTGTTCATAACACAAACATTGGACCATATATACCCACTGGCAGTTCTCCTATCCAGCAATGAGGAGAAGCAGTAGCAGTATTACCTCAGTATGCAGAAGATTACCAGATCGTGGAACAAAACTTAGAAGGCCTAACAGTAGATAATCCAGATATGACTCTGGAAGAGGTTCCACGACGTGATCAACGTCACACTGTAGGAGTTTCAGCAGCCATGGCCTGATTGCTCCGCAGGGTAGCTAGGGCAGTAGTGTGCTACCGTGAATGTCATATGTGACGTCACTATGTAGAAGCCATGAGCTTCAATTTTTGATATTTTGGTCTTCGGACAAACATTTTGTAAAAACAAACTCTTTTGATCATTATATATATAGATGGCTTCTACCCGTTTACTTTACATTGTGTGAATTGTAATGTGTTTGATTTATAAATGATTCAAATGTTTGTCCAATACATAATTAGCTAAAGAATCTGTTAATGTATTAAAGCATCTAGGAATATGATGATATTCAATGTGATCAAAATACCGTTCCAAGAGGCGAATCCGCAAATATACCCTCAATAAAGTAGGACTTTGAATAGAGTAGACATTACTTAGTTGTAGTACTACAAGCTGCGAGTCAAGTCGCACAACCAAATGATGAATTCCGAGAGAGATAGCATCAACCAATAATTCAAAAATGACACTATAATCTGCGATGTTGTTGGTTGCTCGGCCAAGACATACACCTCGTAAAGATATAAGCTCATTTGTTGGGGGCATAGATTGCCCATGCAGCGGAAGCTAGGTTTCGAGTACTATGGCTAGCACCATCAGCGAAGCCAATATAAGGTAGTGAATACTCCGACATCTGGCAATCAAACACAACGTCACGTAAGGGTAGAGACCAGATAACGTCAAAANATAAAAAACCCACATTTGATATAGTAAAAAGTAATTAAAATGAGTAAATAACAAAATTTACCATATCATTTCACACTTTTACCATTGTGTTCCAAAAACCCTCATTTTACCCTCTGCATTCGGTGTCGATTTTCGGGAGCTACGAGTGATCATTTGACGAGCTGTCAGTAACATCTTGGTAAGTTCTTAATTCCTGATCTTTTCATGGTTTAAAAATTTGACTTCATTGGTTAAAAGTTCAGTTTTAAGTTAGTTTTTTGAACCCTATTCATGTAGAGGCATTCTCGCAGGTGGCCCATACAGGACCTGCGAGAATGACTCATTCTCATAGGTAGGCCTTAAGTCGCCTGCGATAATTTTGCACTGTGCATAGTATGGGACCTGCGAGCAGCACAGAACTCAAAAAATTATGAAACATTTAGCCAATAGAAAAAAATTATTTCATGAATAAGATCATTAACCATGTTTGTATGTTTCTTATGCAGGTAAATAGCCACAACCATGGTGCTAGAGTGGCGGGAACAAGAACACGAGGAGGATAACGCAAATTCCAAAAACCATCCTCCCACCATAGTTGCACTAAGAGCCTTTGGTCTCTTAAAATACTTCTGTATCCCGGGCATGAGAGCCCAAGTTCGATTACTGGAGTACCTAGTCCGAATGTGGGATCTAGACCAACAAGTTTTCATTGTGGGAGCTCATACATTGACTATTGACATTGAGGACATATATTTCTTGACCGGCTTATCTAGGCATGGGTCCTATGTCAGTTTGACCGACAACAGAGCAGGCGGATTAAAAATGAGTGAATATTGCAACCAATACTGCATACCTGAGGCCAAAAGAAAGAAAGGGAAAGTGGCAATTTGGGGAGTAACTGACTTGACTCTCCGCACTATTCTCTTCACCATTTCTCAGATGGCTAGAATTGTTGCTCCCCATATGGAATTGCAGACCTATTTCCAGTATGCCATCGAGTGTACTGAGCCCTGGGTATTTAACTGGGCTGATGCAGTATTGCGCAATATCAAAAAATAGTTGACTAAGTGCAAGCGTGGAGATCTAAAACAGTTTGGATATGGATCTTTGTTAGTTTCCTTCTTCCTAGAGAGGGTCCCTGTGCTCAGACTACAGGCTGAGTGGCACTTTCCGGGTCCTAGAGATCCGAGGATGTTGCGGTAGTGTCGGCTCATGGACCGACATGTGGCAGGACCAATCGTCAAATATGACGATATTTTCTTCGACTGGTTGCAAAAACAGATGCTGATGGTCGACAATTACACATATGATGGGTTGGATTTTCGAGGAGATCTAGATCTAGCACTACCTGAGGATGCTCAGTGGGGAGACCTCGGTAAGAAGTACACAAATTTTTTTGTTTTTAAATGTTTTTGAATTTTTATCATATTTAAATGTTTTGGTTTTATAGATTTACCCGAAGACTAACAACAAATATTTGTTCATAACACAAACATTGGACCATATATACCCACTGGCAGTTCTCCTATCCAGCAATGAGGAGAAGCAGTAGCAGTATTACCTCAGTATGCAGAAGATTACCAGATCGTGGAACAAAACTTAGAAGGCCTAACAGTAGATAATCCAGATATGACTCTGGAAGAGGTTCCACGACGTGATCAACGTCACACTGTAGGAGTTTCAGCAGCCATGGCCTGATTGCTCCGCAGGGTAGCTAGGGCAGTAGTGTGCTACCGTGAATGTCATATGTGACGTCACTATGTAGAAGCCATGAGCTTCAATTTTTGATATTTTGGTCTTCGGACAAACATTTTGTAAAAACAAACTCTTTTGATCATTATATATATAGATGGCTTCTACCCGTTTACTTTACATTGTGTGAATTGTAATGTGTTTGATTTATAAATGATTCAAATGTTTGTCCAATACATAATTAGCTAAAGAATCTGTTAATGTATTAAAGCATCTAGGAATATGATGATATTCAATGTGATCAAAATACCGTTCCAAGAGGCGAATCCGCAAATATACCCTCAATAAAGTAGGACTTTGAATAGAGTAGACATTACTTAGTTGTAGTACTACAAGCTGCGAGTCAAGTCGCACAACCAAATGATGAATTCCGAGAGAGATAGCATCAACCAATAATTCAAAAATGACACTATAATCTGCGATGTTGTTGGTTGCTCGGCCAAGACATACACCTCGTAAAGATATAAGCTCATTTGTTGGGGGCATAGATTGCCCATGCAGCGGAAGCTAGGTTTCGAGTACTATGGCTAGCACCATCAGCGAAGCCAATATAAGGTAGTGAATACTCCGACATCTGGCAATCAAACACAACGTCACGTAAGGGTAGAGACCAGATAACGTCAAAA